>JAOWBP010050856.1:0-17572 GCA_028571105.1 Tragopan temminckii | reverse complement strand
GTTGTCATGAAAATTATAGTAAAGAAAAAATCAACACCCAAAACACAGGATTTATAGGAGATATATGGAGCTCATCAGATAATAGAAGTATTCCCTGAAGTAGTTCGGAAACGGAGAGCTTAATAGATTTGATCTTAACATCATATATGGAAAATAAAGGTAATCTTCAATTTCTGCTGTTTAATCCATCTCTGTATGAAGAACCATCATCGTGTTGAGATCACTTTAAGAATTCTGAGGTTTACTGTGGGGAAGAAAATAGGAGAAGTTAGTGATTTCTCCGGCATTACTTATGAATAATGTTCACAAATTAATTGTCATCAGACAGATACCTAGGGGAAGTCCATTAGATGCAAAACCAATGTTTTTGTTAACACTGAACAACACAAAGATAAACTGTCAGCTGGAGAGTGCTTTGAAGGCTGAGAGGGCTTGTACATGGTAGCAGTGGGCATAGGCTCCCCTGGTACCTATGAATTGTTTGGAGCTGTCCTTTAGGTGAGAGAGAGCAAGTAACTTTACAGTAGTACTGAGCATCACTAAACAATTACTGTTGATCACAGACAATCCTATTTCAGATAGAAGAAATCTAAAATTTTGTTTGCTAGCAAGAGTTGGTAAAAATAAAATAATAAGCATAACTAAAAAAGGTCCCTTTTTTCTAAGGTCCCTTCCTTAGAAGCCAAGGGAAAAACTGAAGCAGCCTGTGTTGCTGCAGATGCCTCTTCTGGCAATCAACAACGTCTTGTGTGTAACTAACGGCACCTAACAAAAAGGATCTACTAAAGTTGTTTGTGAAAGAAGAAAAGTGATGTTGCTGACAATGCAATAAATATTTACTTGAAACGCTTCACAGGATCTAATTCTTTTAGATCTCAGTCTATTAGCTAGAGTTAATTCTTTGGAGGTTCCAGTTTATGTGGTTACTCCTCTCAAATTCTTGTGCGCACATCCCTCAGAGAGGATACACTAAAAGCCTGGTAAGCAAATGACTCACAAGCTGTAGGTAAGCACAGCCAGGAGATACCTCTCCTCTGTGTGCTTGAATCTTCACTTAGCAAAAAGTCTGAAAAGTGACTGAAACTTAAAAGCTGACCAGTGGAACAAGTCTGGGCCTGATAGAACTTGAAAAATTGTGTGACACAGAATATTACAGTAATTATATACAGAACAAGAAGAGGTGAGAAGAATTATCTAGAGAAATCTGAAGAAGTAAAATTGGCGTGATGGAGTAGAAATGAGCAATGAGAATTGGCCGTTGAAACAGATGACTACAAAACACTCTCTTCATCACAAACTTCTCCGTTACTATATAAATCTTCACTTTAAGATATGTGTTGGTGAGTTGGGAGGTTAGCCAGGATAGAGAAAAAAGATTTATTATTCATGTTCTTTCTTCCCTTCTACTTAAGTTTAGATGCAAACAAACAGTTAATTTGCATTGCTGTCTTAATGTGAGATTTCTCCAAATTCTTTCATTTAGCACTTGATCATCTGCTAGAGTAAACAGCCTTTGCCAGAAGAACCAGGTACAGTTTTGTTAAGGATGTCACAGTTTGTTTGTTGTTTTTTTCTTATTTAGCTTTGCATGCTGTGAAATTTCTTCCAGAGATTTGATTAAACTTGGCAGGAATAAAATAAATGCATGAGTATTGTTGCCTTCAAAGCTACAGAATATCCCAAATTCTTCCATGAAGCTAAAAGAGATTCCAGTTCAAGGATCCTTCGGATATTTTGATCTGATGTAAATGCTACCAAATACCAGAAAAGATGTCCTGTTTACACCCCAGGTTGCCTATTGCCACCATCGCAGTACCAGAGCTAGCATTTGTAGGGTGAGTCAGATCACTACACAGCATCCAGTTGAGGGTGGCAGGCTTATGTCAGATTAAAGTGACTAGTAACACAGGCTAAAAAAATGTACAGGATATTGCTCTCAGCCTGCAAGCAGAAATCACAAACAATAGAAAACCTCAGCTGAGAGCACTGACCTTTCAAGCTAGCATGGTGGCAATAAAGTGTTTTGAAATGTGACCATCTGTTTTTGAATAGATAACTGGAAATTCAATTTATCACTCCCAAACTCCTTGACTTATTAAGCACCAACTAAGTGATTACTTACCCCCTCTAAAACCATAAAGCATATATCTCACAATACAACAATGTCCCCTGCTTTTTGCCTGTAGCTAGGCGCAGACACTGATAGCAAAAGAATGCCCCAGCTTCTACCTGCATTCCTGAACATCACACACAGCCAACCAGGAGGTTCAGCAGATCAAAAGCCTCTCTAGAGCCTTCCCTCACCTTTCCCTTTCTTTTCCGAAATCTTTTCTTACATTTCTGATCAACAGCTGGATGTGAAGGTCCCTAATGATCCAAATTTAGATATCTGTTTTTTTTTTAAGTTATTTTTTTTTAAGTTATTAATTACAGCTGTTGATTTTTGGTAATGCTGAAGTCCTACAAATCCAATTAATATTATTATTATTTCTGTTTATCAGAACATTAATGAAGATTTTAACATGCATACTTCTTTTTTTTTCTGTTTGGTTTTGTTGCTGTTGTTGTTATTGTTTGTTTGCTCATTTTTCAACTACAAAAGCAGTAGCTACACCACATATACAATGGACCAATTGCAAACAACTGTGCATTACTGTGGATCTAAAAAGAAAATGAAGCTAAAGGAAAAATATACAAAAGACAAGAAAAAATAAAGGGAATCACAGCCCAAATGAAAGAGTAAATTTAGGAAAGGGCAAGAATTCTGACAGAACGAAACCAACAGGATTTCTGCTGTTTAATCCGAAACTGAATTTTATATATAAGTGTTAAACTTCCCAGAGCAATCTTAAAATGTATAGCTCAAACACTTGCTGTATCTATTATCTTCATGTGGAACAGGCAGATTTTCATATATCCTCAAAACCACTTCTTTTGAACACTTGTTGTTGCAGTTTTGCCTAATACGAACAGAAGGTGTTATAACAAAAAGAACTAAAATACAAACTTCTATCAATTCGTTTTTACTTAGTTCCACAGAGTGCCTTTTATCAAATCACATAGTGTCTTCTGATATTATTGCTGATATTTATGATGGAAATATGTGCATAATAGTGCTCAAAATAAAGTCACTTTGTCAGTATCTTAAGTCCACTCTAATCTACTTCCAGTGCTTATCATCTTAGATTTGTTAATATTCTTTCTGCTGCTGACAGCGAATATGTAAGTAGTGCCTGGTTATGAGATGGAGGATGCCTTAGCAGGCAGAATGCTGCTCTGAAGAAGCAAATGGGTCTTGAAAGACATACTGGAATAGGCTGAGGAAATATCTGAGCAGTATAAATCCAGAACAGACAGAAAATTTGCAAGTCTTGTCCATCTCCACCTGAATGATGCAGATGTCAGGAGCAGAGTGCTCTTCAGTTTCTCCCCCACCCCCTGAGCATTCCATCAGGCAGGATAAAGAGCTTTTGGATACAAAAGATCTGAGAAAGAGGAAATATGTCTCAGACTTGAAAGGAGACGATTCAGCCCCAAGAAACTGGTTTTCTATTTTGATTCCTTCTGCCATCTGAAATAGCCATTCCCACTAATTCTCTTCAAATTCCTTTTGGGAGTCATCTGCTCAGTGGCTCTGAGTCTCTTCAACTGCCTAAAAAAGTGCATATCCCACTGCCTGAACTTCACAGTTTTCCAGTACTCAATCATTCTCTTGAAACTTGGCCATTGTTTCCATCTTCACCCCTGCCCTGCAACATCTACAGATGCTTCCTGTAAAGCTGAGCAATTTTGTTGTACCATTCAGGCTTGTGTAGATAAAGCAGCTTTGAAGAATTTCATGATATGTTTGCATGAATGATGATGTATAAAAATAAAGTGTTTTATTGCGTGACCAGTCCAATGTGATCTAGTCACTTCACTTGTTATCTCTTGTGGTAACAAAGTGATAGTTATTCAGAAGTATGTGTACACAAACCTACATGTAATTGTGCATATGTTTGTGTGTATATGTGTAAGCTGTGAGTTACTGCATCTAAATAACATCTGGGTGAATTCTCTGATGAATCAGAGAGATAACCAGAATGTTGTTCCTCTAGTGATGTCCTTTTCTCTGGGAAAAAGATTATAAAGACTATGGATAATTGATAATTATGACTTTGCTGCCATCATTACTACTTTCCCACTGCTACAGATTTGCTTAAAATGAGTGCTGAAATTTCAAATTGGGAGGTAAACATGGATAATGCTTGGAAAATGTCATGATTCTTTTCAGCATTCCTTTATATTTTTCTGGGCTTGTACATTGGTCTTAGTTCTCTGTCCATATGAATTTACCAAAGAATGATGCAAGTATGTTGAATAGCAGTGAAGAGTTGATGACATTTCAGAAACATCCCAAATAACCATTTATTTTCCCAGGTGCAATATTTAACAACAGCTTCTTAATATGAAGTATTGACTATTCTGTCAGTTTCAGGAATATCTGCAGCAAACAGAAGAACCATTGTTAAAACACAGTCAAGTGAAAGAATGCAGAAATGGATCAGCTGAACCCTTAGATTGCTCTCATTGCAATAGGAGGTTGCAGGGCTTGCAGTTTTCCTTAAAAAACAAAAACAAAAAAAAACAAAAAAACAAACAAACAAACAAAAAAAAACCCAACGAAATAAACCCCTCATTTTGCTTTCATAGGTTACAGTTTTCCTTGCCACATTTTACTATAAAAGCAATATCGAGCAAGTCTGCATTTCATCAAAACAATAATTTTAGAAAAGAGGAGTACTCTTACCTATCTAATGCAAACAGAATGCTTACAAAGGAAGAACAAATTTGAACTGGAAAGAGAAAGGAAAACACATTTCTAATGGTACATCAAAGTGTTAGGGAGATGAGTTTCTTAGTCAATAAAGCAGCTGCCATACTGTAAAGGCTCTTGTGCTGGGGTTAAGTAAATTTATGGGATGCAAAATTCGCTACCAGCTGACACATGGAAGGTTTGTATCTAATAATTCCCTGCCATCAATGATATGATATTATTATGAATACACCCACAGCACCTGCACAAGCTGTAGCACAGCAGGATCCACTCTCACAGTGACCTTTTCATAATACTACACTGTATTTACAGCCATTAACCACATTAGTGTTGTTATGCAGCTGCTACACTATCTTGCGTGGGTGGCTCTCAAATGCTCGTTTTTTTAAGGGTCCTTGAAATCACAACAGGATAAATCTTGTACAAGGAGAAAGTTTAACCACATTCTTTGGACAACAGGAAAGCCTTGGCTATTATGCATCTCTTGAACTCACTTTTCCCTGTCCCTCTCGCTTTGCCCTACTTGACCCATAAAGAGTACAAAAAGTGAAATCTTTGGTTTTTAGAACATTTCCTATTGCAACAGGAAGGGTTTTCAGCTCCCTTCCACATTGCCTGGTTTCATCCTTGCCACAAGAAAAGGAGCTGCTTTAGCCCTGCATTGAGCAAACAGACACACTGAGCCAAGCTGAAGATGTGGTTTTTATTCTGTGTGAACGGCCTGTGTGGCCAACAGGAGTGTTACACCTGAAAAAACATCTGTGGCACCACCACTCCACAGATCTGAAATGGAGGCAGGCCCATGACTCCTTCACAATAACAGGAAACACTGTCGTCAACAGAGAGCGGGCTGTGCCGAAGCAATCCTTTCTATACATGCTCAACAGGGAATGTAAAGCACATTCCCTTGTAAAGTTTATTTGGACAGCAAAGGGTGTGGGAGGTCTGCGCTAGACTCTCACGAGAAACAAGGTGTTTTCAAATATCTCCCTTAAAAGCTGATCCTTGTTGCTTTCCAAATGCTTGGGCAAAAGAGTTAAAAAAAAAAAAGAAGTGGCAGCATTGTGTGGTTTGTTCAGCATCACATCCCTGCTTGTTATGAAGCTGTGCTGGCCCAGCATAGCAGTGGAAAGACTGTGCCCCTTTTCCAATCAATAGAGCCTTTCTTTCCTCTTGTCTTCTTCCCCCACTTAGCTACCCCAGCATTCTGGCCATGCAGATCAGAGCACAGTGAGTGTGCAATAGCTTGGCCTCTTCACTGCCACTTTTTCAGTTTACCCCAAAAAAGGTTGCACAAGCTGTCCCCTAATCCAAACACACAGGGATCCCCAGGTTCCATGAGCAGCTGCACATGTACCAGGAAACATGCCATCCCCAGCCACCCTTTTGTATCTCCGTTTGGCCACAAGAATCACAATAGGTGTCTTTTCACAGGCAACACATTTCAAAGTATTCAAGATCATGGGAAGATCAAATAAAGATATAACAACTAAATATTGACAGTATGAATCTCTCTCTCTTCAATCTCTGTCCCTGCACCCACATTCTTTAACCTCTAAAAAGGACAAAAAGAAACCATAAAGATATCTCTTCACATTTTCTTTTGGGTAGTCCTTTAATTTTTTTTTCCTTAAGAATTTTTGTTCAGTTATTGATCTACATGTCACTAGAAAATATGAATTGAAATTTATTCTGTGGCTTTTTATAAAGGAAGTATTCTGACTTGCCTTTGTGTGTGTTTGGGTATTGGCAGCCAGAAGAAACTTACCGATATGACTTACTTAATGTTTAACGTTGTTCAACAGAGCTGCTGTGGGCAGCTGTGGAAGCACCTAGCTATGTACACAGTATACATGTGACACCAATATTTGGAGTAAACTTTTACACAGGCGTTTTAGTGTGACCATTATTATTATTTCTTCCCATAAGATAATAATGAAATGAAAGAGGATATAAGTTACTTTTCCCATAATCCTTTAAGTTTTATATCATTTTTTTTGTCTACAAATCATTTTGATAAATATAGTTTTAGAGTAATCTTGTGTAAGCTATGTCTCTAATTCCCATGGCCTCAGTGGTGATAGTTCTTTTCAATGAAGAACTTTCTACTGATAGAGCAGCCTCAAATCTGTTATAAGACGTAACAGTAAAAAAAATCTGAACAAAAGAGAGCTCAGGAATTACTGGAGTACACTTACTTTGTGGTTATACCTTTTTCTTATTGGAAATATACTGCTTGTTTCCAGTGTGTGAGGGGTGGGAGGGATGCTGGGAGTACCACTTGCTGGCTGTGGATTTCTCCTTGCCATGGACACCTGAGCCAATAGACTGTTTTTTCACTTTAGGCTTACATACAATTTCATACACACATTCTTCTGAGTTTAAAAAAAAAAAAAAAAAAGTCTTTCTATACATCTGTGAAAATGAAATGTCATCATCAAGATAAATCCATGCACTTTCTGTGAATCAGGGCTAATCAAGTACCTGAAAAGTCTCTGCCTGCAGGTAGCAGGGTGGCAGTGCTTTTGCCATGCATCTGGGCAGGGGAAACCAGGACATGGACAAGTTCGGGTCTTTTTTTGTGTCTGCCCAGAAACAAAGTGTGAGAAGCGCTGACAGAGCACCACAATTCGTGCTGTGAAGTCTGCTTTTTAGACATCTAGAAACACTCATATATCAAAACAAGGTGCTTCGAGGTATTTTTTTTAGTTAAAAACATCAGACTTTGCTGCTTGGTAGTCTACATAGTATTGAGAACTAGACAATTGAAAGGTACTGATTTTTCTTTTCTTTTTAAGTTCTCCCAGGCCCTTCTTGACCTCCTAATGCTGAGCATGACAATACTGGGAACACTGAAATTGTCTCTGGATAATTCAGAGGTTCCCAAGTCAGCTGGTTAGTTTGGGCACAAATGGCAACCTAGTCACCTAAGTGCAGAGCCCAGCACTGTCTGGTTTGCCTCCAAGTGTAGGCATACACTTATAAACATAAAATGCACTTTATTATGAGCACACACACTGGGAATAAATAAGAAGGTCACTTTTTTAAAAGTGTTACAGTAACTTGTTGACAGTCAGCAGTCTCTCCAGTTTCTGTGTTGATTCAGTGTTGGATGGATAAGAAATACTAGCTAGAAGACAGTGAAAAGGCCAAATGGGCTACTCTTTTTGTGTGCTAGCCAGAGGACATAAGATTGAATGTGTAATTTCTGTTGGTCATCCCCAGCATTTTTGAAAGAATATGCACTTACAGTTCAGCTATATCTCTAAAGTGCCAGTCTTTGAGATCAGCTTGAAATTACACTGATCACTGAGATAGCTCTATGCATGTAAGGGATGAGTCTGAGTATTCCAGTCCACCACATGAGCAGGTGTACAGGGATACCACCAGGTGACAGAAATACAGAGCTTACATTATGAAAAATGACAAAGACAGCAAGGCTTATCTATTCCTGTAAAATGGAAATCTGAGAGGAAGTTGTTCTTTGTATAACATGGAAGACAAACAGCAGACCTGCAAACAAATAATTTAAAGCAGCAGATGATGCCAACCCAAGGCCAAATGGATACAATTTAGTTATGAATAAAGTTAGTCTAGAAATTAGATTTAAAAAACAAGCTCTTAAGTCACAATTGTGAATGCACACGGCTCTTTCCTACCTGGTGATCATATGTCTTCTCCAAATATACTTTTTCTTTATCTACCACAATCTCTCCACTCACATTTGCCAAAACTGAGCAACAATCTGCTGACTGAACTAAAATCATGTTTCCATTTGGGAATATTACAGTTCTGGTTAGCTCAAAATAGTTCATGTCAATATTTCTGAACCATTTTTTTCTCCTTCAGTTAAATATTTAAATGATTGCTGCCATTTGGAGCAAAGCAAATGCCAAAATAATAACCTCACCTGTGGGTGAAGGTAATGGAGAGTCTTCTTCTCCTTAGAGTAGCTATGATCCTGATCAGATTTGTAATCTGTAATGTTTCACAAAGTGTAGTTCTGCTTTAAAATGCTGCAGGGCATAACAGGAGATGTACACCTTACAGCCTTTGGGAACAAAAAGCCAGGGATAGTGTGGTTTAATGCTGGAGATCACAGCTGAACTTCTTCATGACACAGTAATAAATACTTTTATAGCCTAGCTGCCTTGGCTGTTCCATTTCATATCAACTGTACCAAATGCATTTCAAATTAAACATAGAAAGTTAACAAGTCAGGGGATTTCCAGATATTAATTCTGTTTGGATTTTACCCTGCAATAATGAGGAATGGTTTGTACTTTTATTGTAATTCCCATCTGACTGTATCTGAAATGCTTAACACAGAAATCAGTCTAGCTTTTCTATAATAACTTTCTAGAGCTAGCAAAATATGGGCATTATTCCCATGCCTACTTATGCATTTTTTCGTCTTTGGCAACAACAGAATATTTTAACCTGTCTTAGTTGCTAAGATGTCTCAAATGAATTAATCTTATTTAATGATGTATTCATTTCCTCCATTTGACTCATCCCTGTGGTTGCTGCATATCTATCACAGGCTGTTAATATCTAGTCAGATAAGCCACAAGACAGGGAAACTCTCTAGCATTCAGAATCTTACCCATACTTCTTGGATTTGGGAAATCATACTAGAAATCTCATAATAACAAGGTTTTAAGTGAAATATTCTGTGCTTCCAACTTCTGAGTAATAAGGAAAAAAGATATTTTATGATTACTATCCATTTTGTTCTAACTGTGGTCACTGTTTTGCACATTTGATTTTCAGCTATTTAGCTCTTGGGAGTATAGAAGCATGTAAAGAAAAATAATCTTCACAATGTTTAATTTTTATGCCACCTTATGTCATTTTCTAACATGCATCCTCTTTAGTGTTTGGGAATTCTAGGTAAAATTTATTATTTTTTTTTTTAATCTAAATAGGTAAATTTTGTGGAACTGATGTGCGCATATAGAAAGTTTTTATCTATATTGAATTTTTCACTCTGAGAGTTGTGGTTTATACTAGTAGATCATTGCTGATAAGATCATTTGTTTCAGAAAGTGCACACCTTTTTCCATTAAACTGTTGTTCTCCTGACAGTATTGACCCAAGGAAAATGTAGATATTCATATTGGTGTCTTAGAGTATTTTCTAAGCAAAAGAGCTCTTGATTCTGAATGGTTTAAAAGTATACCAAATTGTCTGAACCTTGCTTTTCATTCCATATTATCTAGTCCCTCAGTTCGCCTCAAATGAGGCTAAAAAGTTATTAGACTGTTCTCACAGTAGCTAACATCAAAGTTTCTGGGACAGAGCAGCAGTATCACACCCACTGCAGATTGGCAAGAATGCAAGTAATTGAGGCCAACATTTCTCTGCCCATTCAGTCTTTATCAGTTGTCTTTCAGACAAACAGTCAGCTTTCTTTATATTCTACACTGCGCTAATCAGTGAATTAGCAGGTTAACACTGTGATTTACAAGGCCTGAGTGCATCATATCATTTCAACATCATCAGGCTGGAACATCAGAGCTAGACAGAGCAGTGCTTGCTCACAGAGTTACCCATTAGCTGGGAAAGGGGGCTGAATGATTAAAACAAATTGCTCCTGAGACTAAGCATCCTTTAGTGTTAGCTGAATTTGACCCCAAGACCCAAGTAGTTTGGTGCCAGTGAACATCTGGTGGGGTTTAGTAGATTATTCATGTACACATAAAATGAAATTCTAGCAGAAGGCTTTACTAGAGACATGTCGTGAACAGAACAAAATCATTCTTGTGCATTTTCCATGTTTTTTGAAAGTGTCACAAAATGTAGTAACTAAGAAGCATTGATGAATGCATGCATGCTTGGATAGATAGATAAAGTAACTTGTATTTAAACCAATTGGCAAATCAATTACTATAAAAAAGAACATATTAATTTCCCTGGGTTTTGTTTTGTTTTATTTATATATTCAATATGTGAAATGGGTGAATGAATCATCATTTAATAGCAGAGAGGAAAGTAACATTTCTGCTATTTAAGTATGACAAACACAGAAATCTTGAAATGCTACTTCTTTTCTGTTACTTATATTTTCACAGACACAAAGTATTGTGTGCTAATAACCAGAGAATGAGTTTTATTATGCTTTTCTTTCCTCTAACAATAAGGTTATGATCTAATTGTTTACACCAGGAAATACACTAGCATATACAAACTTAGCTGTTAAGGCACATATATTGTAGGAGTGAACTGTGTGTATCATGCATTCTTTAGTTTCCATACTACATTTCATAATCTACTTTTAATAAAAGTCAAACAGTAATTTTTTCATTCAAGACTTAAACTGTAGCTCCAAAATGCAGACAAGAGCAAAATCATGGACATTATAGGAAAAAAAATTAACCTGATCTTTGATTACACACTTAGTATGTAAGAGTTAACTGTTATAATATAGAGACCATTATTACTTAATTGGGTTAAAAATTGCACTTTTAGATCAGTTTTTGTTTCTTAGGTTTCCTTTCAATATGCTCAGCTTTACTGTACTGCTCAGGCTTAGAGGAAAACTGTTGAGAATTTGGAAATCTACTGAATATCTATTAAAAAAAAAAAAAAGAGAGAGAGAAAGAGAATTGCACTGCTTAATAAAAACAACTTGAACTCTCAGTGTCTCTCTCATGTCTTTCATTTTTCTACTACATAAACTCTTAACAAAGCTTTTTGGAGACACTGACAAAAACTCCAAGGTTTAAAGCACCTGGTATGTTGGAGACAGAATTCTGGTAACATTTGTGCCTCTCCAGTTTCAGCCAAGTTAGTCTCCTGCCCAGTTGCAGAGTGGAAAAGAGGAGCTGCCATGGAGCTTGGACAGGCTGGGCATGAGGCACCAACAGTGGCAGTGCCAAGGTTTTCAGCTTCAGCAGTTCTGATGGACAGGTAATATCTTTAAATAACCTACAAGTTAGATCACACAAACGCTTTAATCTCAGAGTATGTTTTGTCTGTAAATGTACTAGTAAACAAAGAGACTGTACTGTCTTCTGACTCATAGTGCTGGTGGCATGGCACAGCTGACCTGCTCAGATTATCCTCCTCTGCATCTCACTGGCTGCTGCCTAATCATGCCTGAACATTGCCTGTGAAGAGTGCTTCCTGTTCAAAACTGCCCGAGACTTTGCTCACAATTAAACAAGACAACTAAGTTAGCCCATGGCTTAATCCTGCATGTATATATGGCCAATAGACAGTTTCAGAAGAAATGATCTGAACATCTTGTTGAGATTAAATATCATTTTACTCATAGTAAAATTTATCAAAAAGGTTCTTGATTTACCCAAAATCTTCTGTGGTATTTCAATGGTTATGTGAGAAGAGTCTCTGCTTCTCTCCATCAGCACTCTGAGCCAGCCCTGTGATAAGTGTGCGTGCAGTTCTTAAGTGCGAGGAGAGTCTTGAAATGTTGAACTAAAAATATGCTTAAATCTGAACAAATAAGTAAGTGTTTTCTGCAAAAGGGACAATTTCTTTTACCCTTTTTCTAACGCCTACTCTTCCTTCCTATAACCTCCTCCTGTGATTTGGGATCCCTTGCTTTTTCTTTCCCAGTTGTGAGCTGTTTCAAGGGAAATCTTGTCCACCTGCAAGCCATGGTGATTGCTACTGCTTGTAAATTATATAAATTAGGTAATGGCTTCCTTTTTCTCTGAGGAAATAAGGCTTTGGGGGGTTATGAGCTACATTTTGCTTGAGTTTCAATACTGTTAGGGCTAGGATCATGGCTAATACTGGATGATTCAACAGATCAATTCTTCCCACAGCCACAAGAAAAGTCTTCTATCTGGTCAAATCCTATTTACTAAGAGGTAAATAGGAGTGAGGAATTTCAGGGTAACATGTCTACTTGTATTTAAAAATTGCAAGTATATACATTAATACAGTGTTCTTAATATAGTTTTCCAAGCTAAGCCTATGTTTTCAAGATCAAAGGGATCACATTTTGTACTGTACAAGATATTTTAGAAAACTTACATAACAAGACACAGACAAGAATTCCTACCAAAGCAGGCATCCTCCAGGACAGCTGCAGATGTCTCTCAAGACACAAAAAGTTTCTTATCCATGATAATAGGGACTAAAGTTTAGTAGGAGGGCAACATAGGGCCTCAGATACTAGAAAAGTATAAAATATCAATGACATAAAGGGGCATAGGTAGAAATTATGAACATGCCTAGAGCTATTTGGACAGAGTAACTGAGATTCCTGTAGCTTTTAATTACTTCTGTCATTTAAAGCAGATAAATTCTCTTCTGAAAGTGTATGTGTATTTGTGCACACATGCGGTTTGTGGGAACAATTGAATAATGTTCTGAGAGATGCAATCATTAATAGAAAAATATTAAAAAGCAGCTAGAAATCCTCCACAGGGTTGCCCTGTAGGAACCAAGAAGAGTAACAGCTTTGTTTATATTCATGGGATGAGAAACTGTACAATAATCATGCTAAGAAAGTGATTAAATAAAACAAAACAAAAGGAGAGGAGAAGAGAGGAGAGGAGGCAGTTTTGCTCCTCTTACTGTGTTGCTTTGTTTAAGGAAACTAGAAATGAGTTCCTCTCTGCTGAAGTAAACTCTGAAGACTCCCCACTGAGCCAAGAGATGGAGTTTTACAGTCCCATTCACTTTCATTCTGCTTTCCCAGCATTGTGTCAACCTTTGCACTGTGTCACACATCCGCAGTGCAAGGCAAAATACAGCTGGAACACTCAGATTGGAAACAAGAGGGAAAAATCAAATTGTTTCTCTCAAAAATGTGTGGCCTGGATTTGTACTGTTGCACATCCCTAGCTTGTCTCTGCGGCCCAGATGCTGGGTGCTGTAAATGTTTGAAGACTGAACTTATTTTGTTTGAAAGCTCTTACATTTCAAATGAGAATCTGGTATGGCAATTAACAGTTTGGAAAATGAATACATTCAGGGACACACAGCAGGCTAAAGAAAAAGGGATCACAGACCAGGGGGAGAATGAGGCATTTTATGCCTTCAGTCTAATAGAATTTTTTCCATGTTTATGTATAATTTCAGTAGCTCTTTCCTGAGCAAAGCTGCTAGCTCACATCACTAAAAAAAAAAAAAAAAAAAAAAAAAACCACAGAAGAGGAAGAAATTAATAGATACAAAGGAAAAAAGGGAAATAGAAATGCTGAAATTAAAGGTACTTCTTGGTATGGTTGGTTTGGATGACGAGAGGGTTGTATCTGTGTGGTTCTTTATTTTCTGATGAAACAACTTCAAAGTACTCTCAAGAATATCACATGACCAAAGAGAAAACCCCCTACATAATTTCTTAGTGTAAGTGAAAATAAATTTTAATTGAATACAAGTCTAATCATGGATGATTTTCTGAATAATGCAAAAAAAAAAACCCGCTATCCTAGATTGCTCTCTGGAGAGAATGCACTGTAATATATAATTGAAAATTACTGAATATGTTTTTTTTAGAAAATCCATATCATTTCCCTTTTGTGATTTGCAGGTCAGACAACGTGGAATCTACATGAAATACATATATTATTTAAATTTTTATAATAAATAAATTTTATTATAAATAAATTTTTAATGAAAAAAGTTTTATAAAATGATTACTTTTTTAACAGAGAATTCTAGAGCAAGAAGTATCTTTATTGAAAGTTCATATGTTTACTGAAATCTGGACATATTTAAATGTACAGTTAAATCTGGGCTATTTAAAAAAATATTTATTT
The DNA here is from genome assembly GCA_028571105.1 of Tragopan temminckii. Classification (NCBI taxonomy): domain Eukaryota; kingdom Metazoa; phylum Chordata; class Aves; order Galliformes; family Phasianidae; genus Tragopan; species Tragopan temminckii. The sequence continues at coordinate 3,019 of JAOWBP010050856.1, read as the reverse complement.
AAAGAACAAAAAATTTAATTTTAAAAGTTAAAATTTTAAGAATTTAAGCAAAAATATGACATTGTGAAACTTTTAGAATAAACATTTTTTCTCTTAATGTTTTAATTAATTTTCTGAATTATAGCTTGATGAAAATACGTGATCTGAGGATTTTATGTTCTCTTACAGACAGCTTATTGAAGAAAAATTCTGCAAAGAAAGAAACAAATTAGAATTAAAATTAAGGCTGTATAGAAAATTTTTTAATGTGTGTAGGTCATTCTGAAAATAATACCTCTTATTTCTTTCCATGGAAACTATAACTGATGCAATGAGCACAATAACACTACTTGATAGAGAAAAATATCAGCTACAAGACATCATTTTTCAGCATAGTCACCACTATTAGCCATGCATTTTCATCAGCAATGAACAAGAGCCTTTATGCTGAGCTTATAAAAATCTGCTCCAGCGGAGGTGACAACTTTCACTGTTGCTGCTCCAGTAACCATCTCGCTGTGCTCATATCCATTGTTTGGTCTCCAGCAATGTTCAACAAGTGCCAACAAATTTCAGTGGGTGCCATTTTTTCCACATGGAGGAAAATTGTGTCCACATTCAGGGACACAACTTTACTTCATATGCACTTCCACGTAAAATGCCATTTTGTTAGACTGCCTCTCTGCTGTTGTCTGTCACACAGCAACAAAATGTAATCGAATACTGGTACATAATACGTATACATATACATATGGACTGTTTGATGGACAAAGAACTGGCTGCAGGATTGAGTCCAGAGAGTGGTGGTCAATGGCTCAATGTCTGGATGGAGACTGGTGATGAATGGTGTCCCCCAGGAGTCGGTGCTAGGGGCAATACTCTTTAATATCTTCATCAGTGACATTGACAGTGGGGTCAAGTGCACCCTCAGCAAGTTTGCTGGTGACACCAAGCTGTGGGGTGTGGTCAACACAACAGGAGGACGAGGTGCCATCTAGAGAGAACTAGACAGGCTTGAGCAGTGGGCCCAGGTGAACCTCATGAGGTTCAGCAAATCCAAGGGTAAGGTCTTGTACTTTACTGAGACAACATCCACTATGAATACAAGCTGAGGAATGAAAGGATTGAGCGCAGCCCTGCTGAAAGATACCTGGACATATTGGTGGAAGGGAAGCTGGACATCAGCCAGCAGCATGCCCTCACAGCCAAGAAAGCCAAGCATATCACAGGCTGCATCAAAAGAAGATGGCCAGCAGGTCGAGGGAGGTGATGCTGCCCCTCTGCTCTGTGCTGGTGAGGCCTCACCTGGAGTACTGCATTCAAATGTGGAGTCCTCAGTACAGGACAGACATAGACTTGTTGGAGCGTGTTCAGAGGAGGGACACAGAAATGATCCAAAGGATGGAACACCTCTCCTATGAGGACAGGCTGAGAGAGCTGAGGCTGTTCAGACTGGAGAAGAGAAGGCTGCGAGGTGACCTGATAGCAGCCTTTCCATATCTAAAGAAAAGCTACAGGAAGGAAGGGGACAAACTCTTAGCAGGGTCTGTGGTGGCAGAACAAGGGGAAATGGCTTCAAGCTCAGGGAGGTTTGATTTAGATTAGATATAAGGAAAAAATCTTTTACACTGAGGGTGGTGAGGCACTGGAACAGGTTACCTAGTGTTGCAGTTGCTGCCCCATCCCTGGAGACTTTCAAGGCAAGGTTGGATAAGGCACTTGGCAACCTGATCTAGCTGTGGTGTCTCTTTCATTGCAGAAGAGTTGGAATAGTTGCCCTCAGAGATCCATTTCAATGCTAAGGATTCTATGACTATATATATAATAAAATAGGAGGCACTACTTTTGGAGTAGAACCCGTATGTTTTCATATTTATTCCATTTTCACCTTCTGTGTTATTACATGAAGAAGAAGTAATATTATCTATAGTTAAGATAATAAATTCTTCTGTGAACCTCATCCAACCCACTGGGATTGGGATTTCCCATATGATGGGCATGGCTCCATTCAGTCAGCTCTGTCAAGAACTCCTGTATCCTCTTGTTTCAGTCTTCCTTTCTTCACTTCTCTCTCATGTCTTTGCAAAGAGCTCTGAATAACAAGATTCAAGAATCAGCTTGAGTCTAGTCCTTCAGTAGATAGGAAGAAGGGACTTGGTGACAAGGCTGGAGCTACTTGTGCTGCTTGGACAGTTCACCAGTTGTGTGTGAGGCGTGGATAGGAGGTACTCCTTGAGATGTCCTCTCCTCCCAGACTCGGACCTGGATCCATGACTCCAGACTTCCTCCTGGGGGAGGAAAAAAGTCCTGGTGTGTAGCCAAGTCTCAAAGATCAACTACAGACAAAGTAATTTGTGTCCACTACCTCAAGTCAAAAAATGGGCTTGGACTTGACTGTGAGCAATTTAGTGCAGATTTTTGCTCTACTAACATGCAGAGTATTAGGATTTAGAAAACACGGGAAAAAAATGCTGTTTCATTAAAATGTTCTATTTCAGCTGAACTGAACTGCGCAAAGCAGTAGGAAAGTCGTGGGACACAAAAGAATTAAGTCGTAAAGAGGTAAAGTTCAAGTCTTTCTGAGAAGTAATAAAAATATAAATCTTAGATTTATAAATCTTAGATCTTAGATCTTAAATCTTAGAAGAGATTTGGAGAGTGGATAGAGCCAGTGGAGAGCAGAATGGCAATCCAAATTTTACTCTCCTTTGCATGTACAGTGAAATGTGCTTTTGCACTGAGCAGTGAAATATACATAACCAATAAATAGTGAACTGTGTGGATGTTCTTGGGATGTTTTTGTGCAATGCAAGTAAATGCCAAAGAGAAAGAATGTTTACTGCATAAATAACTAAAACATCTAGAATTAGAGTAGTAAACAGTAAAATATAAATAAAATTGCAGAAATGGTTTTTCCAAGCGCAGAGGGTGAAGAGGAACTTGTTTTTCTGAAAACTGGTAACTCCCTAATTGCTCATGTAAAACATATTTTCTCTCTCTCTTTTTTTTTTTTTTTTGGGGGGGGGGGGGGGGGTGGCTC
>JAOWBP010050855.1:0-17574 GCA_028571105.1 Tragopan temminckii | reverse complement strand
CGGAAAGGCCATTTGTGTAAGCTCCTGGCAGAAGGTCTCTTCTGGAACAGCTGCTGGCTGTAGGCCCACCAAGCTGAGGTTCAGGATAGCCTCTCTGCAGCATGTCTTCCAAGCCAGAGCAGAAGGAGACCCACCAGGCCAATGGGGCCGTGCTGCCTGCTGTGCCAATGGACTGCCTTGTCGGTCCGGACCGGGGGCAGCTGGTGGAGCCCTCCAATTTCCTGGGACCTGATGGTGTCGGGGTGGAAGTGGTGGTGCTGGAGTCCCGTGCCAATGCTAAAGGTGTGCGAGAAGAAGATGCCCTGCTAGAAAATGGCAGCCAGAGCAACGAAAGTGATGACACCAGCACAGACAGGGGCCCTGAGCCAGCCTCACCGCTCAAGGAGACCTCCTTTTCCATCGGGCTGCAAGTCCTCTTCCCCTTCCTCCTGGCAGGCTTTGGGACAGTTGCTGCTGGAATGGTGCTGGACATTGTGCAGGTAAGACTAACCTCTCTGGTGTGGTGCTGGGCTCTGAACCCCGTCTTTGTAGGCTTGATCCTAAGCTAGGGGGTATTTGAATTGCAAGGCTAGTTTGGCACATAGCAGCTACAATGGGAAGACTTGTGTTTCCTTGCATGACAGTTGGGATTGAGGCAGACCTCAGTGGTGTCTGGAGCAAGGGGAGGAGCCCTTTGGTCACCCTTACACACTGCAGCCCTGCTCCAGCTCTTAGGACAAGGTCATGGCTACCAAATGTGCAGCCAAAGGACCTATCTGGGAACTGAGGCACATTCCTGCTGGGAATAATGTGGTAATCATCCCCTGATGACGACCATCATCCCAGCCCTGCTCCACAGTTCCCTGAGTCCTGTTTCCTGTCACAGCCTGTGGTGTTTGCTGTACTGTTTCAGCACACTGGGCTGGTGCCAGCTGGGTTAATGATCCCCCTGCCGCAGTTGGGTACAGGACACTTGCTGGTGGCTTGCTCAGTGGCCCTGCTATGCCTTCTCATGTGCTTGAAGCAACCCAAGAGCAACTGAGCTAACAGGATTCCTCCTGAGAGCTGTGTGGAGCTGATTCTTAGGAAAGACCAGCCAGAGAGCTGGCTGATACCTCCAGCTGCAAACTGTTGTGTTACCAGACATCTCCTTAGGTGTTTCGAGGTGAGTGGCACTGTGGGAAGTACACAGCTCACTTCAGCTTTACGTAGGCAATGTGCTGACTTACCAGGCCATGTCTTTCAAGCATGGAAATCCAAGCAGGTGTGTCTGGCAGCTGATCAGCTGCTCATGCCCTCCTCCTGTGCAGAATTCCTTGTCCTGATGCCCAGCACAAAGCAGTGAGTGAGGCACAAGGTTTGATCACCAGCAGCAGGCAGCCACGTTGGAGCTGCAGTCAACCAAAATTTCTGTTTGACGCTCTCTCATTTACTCAAATAATGTAAACAAGCCCTTGCAGTGCATAAAAAGACTTATGTCAGTCACTTGTGTGTGTATTGATGGCAGTGATGTTTATCTGCACCTGAGTTGTGTGCCAGCGGGTCCGTTGTGTGAGGCAGGCACTTTCCCATATGTGCAGGTTGTCAGGCAGGCACTTTTTTTGCTATTTTGTCCCAGTGACTGCTTCCTGCATGCCTTAGCACGCTGGTCATCTTTACAGTTTCTCCTGATGCAACCTGCTGGGAGAGTTGTGAAGCGTGAGCTGTGCTTTAGAACAGGAAGGGCCGGCTGTGCTAAATTAAGCCAGGAGAGATTTACTAGAATAGATTTCTTGAAAAGAGAGACATTTCAAACATGTTGTCATTTGCAAAGTCCCTGTAAGCTCATGTTTGGCTCTTCTGGCAATTTCCTGGACCAGGGCTTTGAACACAGCCCCAGGTCCTTCCTGGAGGAGGAACAGCCCTCCCGACAGGGGAGGGTCTGGGTGGGATACTGTGGCATACTGCTGTGCTCTCCTGCCTTTTATTTACGGCCATTAGAAATAAAGCTTCATAATTCCTCTGTTCCACAGCAGCTCAGCATGTAGCTACACAGCGTGTCCTGCCAACTCCTTTAACTCCCTTTAGCCTTGGGATTAAATGAGGCATCTAAATGCCATAGGGTGGAAACGGGGGGAGGGAAACGTGTGGTCTCAGCTTGTCTGCCTGTGGAGTTTGGGGAGCTGATCTTAAGAACTGGCTTCCCAGGGGCTCAGAGCCTTGGGGAAGGAGGCAGCGAGCTGCTGGGGGCAGGCAGGAGTCCCATTGCTTTGGATGTAGCTGTGGTTTGTGATGGATGGAGGGCTCCATGCACTCAATTTGCTCCTCTTGAGACAAATAGAGTAATCAACCTGCTGTAATTGGTCTCCCCAGTGTGAAAACAAGCAGCCCTGGCCTCTGGCCACGTTGTCCCATTAATGTGTCCCTATTAATTTGTTTCTGCTCCCTTTGGGTTTGGAGACCTACACACACACATGTGCCACCTGCTTCTCTGTATACAGCAGGGCACTGTTGGCACAGTCCCATCTCCCTGCAGAGCTTCGATTGTTGTTTTCCAGACTTGCCTGTTCCCTGGAGATGCTTTGGATGGGATTGAATATGGAAGAAGGAGTCTGCTCATTCCCCATTTGGCCACCTCTGGTGTTAGCATTCCCCTCGGGACCAGTGGGGAATACTGAGCCTTGCTCCTTCATCCAGGTCTGGGCACACTTCTCATTGCTGTGCTGTTGTCCAGAATTTCAGACTCGCCCCACTGAGTGCTGTGGTTGAGAAGATGATCCTGGAACAATCTTGCATGACTCCACACACATCTGCTATGCCTGGTGCTTTTCTCCTCCCCAAGGAGCACAGGGCTGAAGCTCTCCTGGCAAGGCTATTTGTCTCTTTGGGGCACCGGGAGGGCCAAGATGCAGTGTGCTGATGCAGCGGTAACTCTGACCTGCTGCTCCACAGCACTTCCTTCCCTCTGAGCTGTCCTGAGTCACCATCCTGCTCCGACCCACGATGCTGCTGCGTGCCTTAACCCCACGCACAGCAACTGAACGCAGCAGAGGCCAAAAAGCAGCTGTTGTCCTGGAAGTATCTGATGCCTGCAGGTGTAAAGCCTCTGAAACGCAGCAAGCCTGGAAGAACAGCAAAACACCACCTGGGCTTGACGCTGGAGCCCACTGCCTCTGCTGGGCAGATGGGGGTGAAGTAAGGCAACCCACGTGGGCTGTGCTGTCTGCTCCCCTTATGGGGCGTGTGAAGCAGCTCTCCTGTAAGGCTGTGCTCTGCAGGAGCCAGGAGGCCTTTGAGACGTACAGAGTGCCCATAGACCAGTGTTGTATAACATCTTATATTAAGCAAGTTGGCAGGAGCCCACAGGTCCTGCTCTTTGCAGTAAGCGAGCTGCTGATGTCTGCAGAAATCTTCTTGCTTTCTCTCCCCAAAGATGGCTTTTTTTCCTTTCCCCAGGAACACCTCTGTCTTACTCAGTTACAGCAGCTCCTGGCACTGGTTTGCAGTGCAGCCTCCTGTAAAGGTTAACGTGCACGGCTGGCACTGGGATGAGGTGCAGAGGGCTGCAGCCCTGTGCCGGCTCTTGCCTGACCCTATCGTGCCCCTGTGGTCTGCCTGGAGGAAGGAGGAGCCAGGAAGGTGTTGCACAGCACTTCCAGCCTGTGGTCAGACTAACGGTAGTGTTCATTTCATTAAGTGATTCTGACACCCAGCTCATCCTGCTGCGAAGTGGGAGCGTGCTGCACACTGACTGAATTCCACGTACTGCACAGGGAAGTCGTAGTAAAGGATTTGCCAGTTACAGCAAGCAGCAAAATAATTGTTATGACTGCCATGCCTGCCTAAAAATAGTCTGAGGAGAGCAGAGCTCACTGTTCCTAGGTGTGACCTTAAAGGAAGCACAGCCTGGTGTGCTGCTGTGCCAAAGGAAATCTTTCAGACTGATTCTCCCTCCCCTGCTTGGTGGTGGGTGCTGCAAGGAAGCATCTCTGCACTGCTGGCTGGGGTGGCTGTGCAGAGATGTAGCTTTTAGGGCACCTCTGGCTGTGGGCAGGAGGTCTCTGGGGCTCAGGCTCACTGTGTGCAAGCAGTTCAGAGGCTGCAGGGTTTCCTTGGGCACTGCCCATAGCAGCAGCTGGGAGAGAATTTGCTTCAGGAGGAGCTGAGTGTCTGGAACCTGCTGTCCTCAGGCAGTGGGGGGCTCTGAGGGGTGCCTGAAACAGCTGAGCAGCTTCCATCCGTGCACCCGGGGGTGGGAACATTGTTGGCTCTTCTCACTGAGCTGTCAGATGTGCTAAAAAGGGGACTGCTTTTTGAGTGGCTGGGAAGCAGTTTTCCCTTTAAGGAGAAATGGTCCCAGTTCATCCTTTTCAAGTGCTTAGCAGCCTCCTGTGATCACACTTCTCTGTCAGACTGTTCTTCCAATGCTTGCAGCTCGAGCATGGTATTGGAAAGGACCTGGCAGGAAGCTGGAGTTTGTTGGCTTTTAGTGTCCCAGAGCCGGAGGCAAGCATCACAAAGGGTGGAAAAATAAACAAAAATAACAAGTCTTTCCCAACAGGAAGGTGTTAGTCATGCAGGTAGTGAGCTTTATTTGCTGTAAGGTGTTGACTGGTAGCGTTCCTTGTCCTAGAAGGAATTCCGCATCCTTTTGGGTACTCAGCCTGAGCAGCACTGCCAAGGGGGGAGCTGAGGAGACAGAGCCCAGTGCAGGTAACAGAGCAGAAAGGAAACTGCAGCTGCCAACGTGCTGAGCACAGGAGGCAGGTTCTGAACAAACCATTCCAGCAGCTTCCTCCGAGGAGGATGCCAGTTAGGCAGTGTGGGAAGCAGGGGTTATTTTGGACACGGTCTTCTTGCAAAACACTCACGAGAATAGGGAATTAAGCAGAGAGGTTTGCACAGCCTGCATTATTATTTTTTTTAATGTGGTTGTGAGTTTTTGGGGGTTGTTGCATGTTTTCTTGGAAGCCCGCTGCTCTCCTATGAGACTGCATACCCTACAGTTACTCTGAGTTGGGTTTTTTTCCTTAAAAAACCATGGCTGCCTGCTCTGTCTGTTGTCCAGAGAAACTGACTCTGCTCTAGAGCCAGGGAGGGTTGCAAATACCCGTGATGTGTGTGCCAGGTAGAGGGAGGGCACACGCCTCTGGGAGAGCATCACAGAATCATACAATGCCTTAGGTTGGAAGGGATCTTAATAACCATATGGTTCCAGCCCCTCTGCAGTGGAAGTGGGAGCAGAGACAGCAGTGAGCCGCTGCTTGGGGCTGGCAGCATCAGGGAGCTGCAGTGCTGTGCTCTGCGAGGAGTTTGGAAGAAGCTCATATGGGGAGTGCCTCTGGTCAAACTTCAGTACTGGATTCTGCCAAAACCAGCGTGTGTTGGGCAAAGCTTCTTCCTCTCTCCCTGTTCTTGGCCTCTACGTGCGTAAGTGTTTTGTCAGCAGTTGAGCTTTAGGGGATTTTGAACTGAAAGTTGCAGCTGAGATCCTGTTTGTAAGCTTAGCAGGAACCATGTGGTCACTACTACGTAAATGTCAGAAGCAGTAACGTTGCTGGAAAGTGTGGCACCAGAACTGGAAGTGAAACTGAGTCATCCATTCAGGGCTGCACGCAGGCAGTGCCAGAGTGCAAAGGCAGTGGAGGAGGTTCTCAATTCAAAGCAAAGGTTTCTAACAGCTGTGATGTTTTATTTTTATTTTTTGGTCTTTTTTTGTTTCAATCTTGCAGCACTGGGATGTCTTCAAATACGTGACCGAGGTTTTCATCTTGGTGCCTGCACTACTGGGTCTGAAGGGGAACCTGGAGATGACGCTGGCATCTCGCCTGTCAACAGCTGTGAGTATCCAGGGCATGCTGAGGACCAGGATGTCTGTTTTTTTGGGAGGCAGGAAAGGATGTGCACGTGCATATGAACGCAGTGACCACCCAAAGCAGAGGTTGGAGCAGAACTGTCTAGCCAGGTGTTTCCATCCCATTTGACTGATCAGATTTAAAGGCTCAGTAGTCCTTAAGCTTTGCTGACAGTTCACTTCCTTGTCAGGACTGCTCGTGAGCCTGGAGGTATGGTGCACAAAAAGGCTTTGGCAGTTTAATACCTGGAGTGCTTGGATCTGGTTTCATTTACAAGGAAGCTGGGTGCAGGCATGCAACCAGAGCACACAGAGCAGGCCAAAACAAGCCAGGTTCAGCAGGGCTGGGAGATGAGAGCCCGCAGAGAGTTGTACAACAAAGGCTGAGATGGAGGAGAGCTTGCAGAGAGAGTTGTCAGGTGGATTGACAGCCTTTTCAAGATGATGGAGAGGAATGGCAGGGCATTTATCTTGCTAGAACTCAGTCTGATTCCCATGTAACAGTGAGCTCCCTATGAGAAGTGGAGGCAGGCTCTGTTAGCTCCTCAGAATGGTCTTAGTCCAGCCGTAAATGAATTGCTTTGTGCTTAAATGTTTTTGTAACACAGCAGTCTCTCTGTAGCTAAGCAGAACTGGAGAGAGGCATCTTCTTTTAACAGGGACAGTAATACTCCTTCATCTGTAAAGCATCTACTTGAACGTGACAGCCTGATGTTTCTGTGGGTCCCATGGTGAGCGTATAGCTTTGAGTCTTACATCTGCAGGGTGTTAGCTACCTGCTGCTGAGTGTTTACCTCTGCTGTTTCTGTGCTGGGTAGTGCTGGAAGAGAGCCGTTGCAGCAAGAGCCTGGGCTCAGCCTTGGCACTGCAGATGAAGAATTGTCTGTCTGGGTGGCAGCAGCAAGCACGGCTAGCAGAACTGCTGCTTACCATGCTCCCTTTCCTCTTTCTGGCTGCTGTGGGAGAAAGCATAGAGAAGCATAGAAGAGCTCTCTGCGTATTTGCTCTTCTGGCTTCTCTTTCTTCCATCTTAAGCAGTGGGGTGATCCATGCTGAGACTCTTTGCTGCTCAGTGCCTTCTAACTCACTGAACCAGTGACACGTGGGCATGACTTGCCCTTGGCTTGGCCCCAGCACTGCTGGGGGCCACCTCCACCTGGGAACAGCTTCCCTTGGTGCTGATCTCCTCTCTCCAGGTGCTACTGGAGAGAACAAAGCTGCTGTGCTCCTGCACCGGAGCTTGCAGGGTCAGGCTGAGCGCTGCAGCTTGTGGCAGGCTGAGCTTTGCTCCTTCATTCTCAGAAACAAATCCCTTTGTTTTATTCATTCCCTATTGTTCAGATCATGTCAGAATCCTCACTGACCCGAACACAGGCCATTTTCCCTCTTGGCCTTGGCTTGGCCTTGGCCAGCTTTCAGAGCACACTTTAAGCATGGACTGATCAGCGTGAGTGCTTAGCTCTGCTGGGACTAAGATAGCAAAGTTTTTCTGCAGCCTTGGTTTTCTCCATCCCCATCCCTGATGGAGCTGGCCCAGAGCAAACCCAGGGCAGCTTGGTGGGGAAATGAGACTGTCCTGGCTGTGTGGAAAGTCACAGGAATGCGGAACTTTCTCCCATCTGCTCTGGTGGCTGCGGCAGAGTCACCAGGAAACTGGCACAGAGAGCATCCCTCCAGTTCACACGCCTGTCCTGCCTTTTTCCCCTGCTTTCCTTCATCCCATGAAGGCTGTGCTGCTTCTGTGTGAATCTCCCAGCCTTGCACACCGCTCTCTTGTATTGATGCATGATGGGGTTTGACAGTCTCTTTAGTTTTCCCTTTTTTCCCATGGGGAGTGGGCTCTCCTCAGGGCAGTGCTTCACGATGCAGTTCTCGTGCTCGCTCCGCAGGAAAGCAGACTTGGAAGGATTTCTGAGATTGTGGGTTCCTAATTAGTGCTGCATTAAGTCACCTCAGAAGTTCCTTTCACAATTAAGAAGCAAAACTCTCCCATTAAGTTAAAGGATTAAAATCCTGTTGCCAGTGACTACAGCTAGGTTATGTTAATCCCAACCTAATTGCCATGTGGCAGGAATGTTAAGGTCGGGCTTCGTATGGAGCTCAAATTCCTGAGCTGGATGTGCTCAGTGCAGCTCTATAGTCGAGGTTTTGTTTTTCCCCATTCTTTCTTCCCCTCCCCTAAACCAACCAGAAGAATTCACCCTGGAGATGGCCATATCTGAGTGATGGTGGACATGGCCTGGCAGCTCTCTGAAGTGCGTGTGCAGTAAGGAGAGCACGAGGGTTGGCTGATCATAGATTTCTTTCTTTGTGTAGACCAGGAAAGAAAACTTACAGGCAGGAATTGCTGCTCTATTGTTTGTCAGAAGTCTGACACTTTCAGCCAGTGACTCCATCGTGCAACTACTTCACATTTCTTGAGCCTCTCCCTTACGATTTCATAGTGACAAACTTGTTTCTCCCTCACGTTCATCAGTTTTGAATACTACAAGACTGTATACAGGCACAATCTCTCTGCCTGTCCTTCTTTCCTACTTACTGTGAAGTCCAGAAGGTGCTGGAGAGAGCAGAACTCCTGTGTTCTGCATAAGCTGCGACCTGCAGGGATTCTGCTGGGTTTTGTTTGGATTGTATGCCAAGAAATTAAAGCAGCTTTCCTTCTGTTCTGGTTATTCTGATTAGCATCTCCCGTAGTGATGCCAGATGACCCATGTGCCATTGCTGCTTCCTGCTACTCAGTAGGTCTCCACGTGGCACTAGCCTTGTTTACTCAACTTTTATCCCCAGCAGTAGTTCTTGCTGCCAGCTCCTTGTGCCCACGTGGTGCTGCTCTGGCCTTGTCCCGTGTCAGAGCTGGGGGCGCTCAGATACTGACCTGGGATCTGTGCAACCCCTGCTTCCCTCCTGGCTGCCCAAATCGAGGGGCAGTTTGACCCAGCTGGGCCTGGGCCAGGCTTGGCTTCATCACCACTGAAGTAGATTGAAGCAGCAGTGCGTGGCTCTGTGTGAGGGCAGAGTGTATCTTGTTGCTCTTGCAGGATTTTCATCAGGATTTCTATTGCTGTTGACTCTACCTTACGCTCCCTTCAAAATTCCTTCTGTAGCGCTCTGCTCTTTCTGCAGAGGAGTGTTCCAGCCCGTTCTTGTTGAAGGAAAGAGGTGTCAGAGCTGAAACTGGGAACAGCTTTGGTGTGCTGGGCAACAAAGCCAGGCTAACTGTTGGAAGAGCTACAGGTTGTTGCTCGGACTGTGTAGCCCACGTGATACTCACAGAACTGCACGCCCCAAACTTGGTTGTTAGTGCAGAGATGTACCCTGGCTGTGCATCTGTGTGCACGTGGACACACATTCCTTTGCTGCTAAATTGCTCTGCTATGAGAGGTGAGGATTTGCAGTCATTATTCTCTCCTGCTCCTGGCACAAACCTGCATAGCTGGAAGGCAGGAATCTGACTGTTAGCAAGTGCGAAATGCCATCTGTTTTTTAATTCTAATGATGCCATGATGTTTTCTTGCAGGCTAATATTGGCCAAATGGATACACCCAAAGAGCTCTGGAAGATGATAACAGGGAACATGGCTCTGATACAGGTAAGAAAATGGGAAAGAAAACATTGGTAGTTGTTGAAGTCCAACTTGAAGAGGTGTCAGAAGGCTTGAATGTCTTTCCTTGGGTATTGACTTGGGTATTCAGTATTGCTCATCTGGTGGGGAAACAAACGGCACCTTATTATCCCATAGTCACATTACCATAGCAGTTTGCCCTGAAGGTTGAACTTGGTGTTTCCTTGCTGAATGCTAACCCACCTGAAATAGTACCCCTGTACCATTTTGCCTCAGTCTTCTTGATGATTATTTTGCTTTTATTTTCAGGTTCAGGCTACTGTGGTTGGCTTCCTGGCCTCGATTGCAGCAGTGATATTTGGATGGATTCCTGATGGGCACTTCAGCCTTGACCATGCTGTCCTGCTCTGTGCCAGCAGCGTGGCTACTGCTTTCATTGCTTCCCTTGTTCTGGGTAGGAGATATATCATGTACATTTTCCATGCACCTCTTCCTAACATGCTGGGCTCTCCTTGCCTTCATCCTATTCTCTTCCTCTTTTTTTGCTGTAGGCATGATCATGATTGGAGTCATCATTGGATCCAGGAAGATGGGAATCAATCCTGATAACGTAGCCACACCAATTGCTGCCAGCCTGGGGGATCTCATCACCCTGGCTCTGCTTTCAGGAATCAGCTGGGGCTTGTACAAAGAGCTGGGTGAGGAGCAACAAAAGGCTTTTGTCTCTCCCTGATCCTTGTGTCTGCTGCAGCGTCTCCCTTGCGTTTCACCCTGTTCCTTTACCCTTAATCCTTTTGGGGCTTCTGAGTGCCAGGAGCTTGGTAGTGGCTAAAACAGTGGGGGAAGGCAGCTTTGGTTGTAATCTTGTGTACTGTCAGCACCAGCTGGGGGTTCCTCAGTGCAGAGCTGCTGCTGTGAGCTGTAGATTTCCTCCTCCACTCTCCTTCCCTGGCGGCTGGGATGCAGAGGATGTGACTCAGCCAGGTTCAGTCAAAGGTGCAGCATTGCTGGGAGGTCTCACCCAGGAGTGGGAAGTAGGAAGGAGCAGTTAGGAAACTGAAGAGGTTTCACTCAGCAGGTGCATCAGGAGGAAACGCTAGCTCTTGTTTGTATGTTTCTGACTCTGGGGATGGCAGCTCTCTGCTGGCAGGGCTGATGAGCTCAGCTGAAGTAGCACCACACTTTGCTGCTGCAGGATGTGTCCTTGATCTGTTCTCTTTGCTTATTTCCCCCTCAGAGAGCAAAGCATACGTGAATCCTTTGGTGTGTGCCTTCTTCATAGCTCTGCTGCCCATCTGGATCATCATTGCCAAGAAGAATGCAGCGACTCGGGAGGTGCTGTACTCTGGCTGGGAGCCAGTCATTATTGCAATGGCAATTAGCAGGTAGGAAGGTGTGCAAGAGTTCTTCTCCATGAAACACAGACAGAAAACGCACCTTTTTCCCCCAGCCCTTCCAACCTATTCATGCTTGACAGATTCCAAAAGAAGATGGAGAACCAAACTTCTCCTTCCACAGTGGCCTCTGCCAGGAAACTGGAGGTCACGTTGTGTTTTCCAGACAAAGACACTGGATTGAGGCCCAGGGGTATTGAGCACCTGACTGCTGGAATCCAGGGCCTCAGCAGTGTGCCTGCTGCTGCACAGGGAGACCCTGGCACAGCTGCAGATCCTGTCCAGCAGTCCTCACAGGAGCTTTCTTTGCTCTCTGAAGGGCAGGGTTGCTGTTAATTACTGTGTTGCAGTAAGCTGTACGTTAGAGGATAAAGACTGTGCTAAAACTTTCTTTTGTTATCAAATATCAAGGCCTAAAACCATGTATCTACACTTGTGGTTGTTGCACAGGTTAGTGGGTGGATGCATCACCCAGTGCGGCAGCAAAGAGGACCTGCAGTGCTTTGTGTGCTGCCTGATGAGCTTTCAGCACTGACCTCTTCATTCTTCCCTCTGCAGTGTTGGGGGTTTAATTCTGGACAGAACAGTCTCAGATCCAAACTTTGCTGGGATGGCTGTCTTCACACCAGTTATTAATGGTAAGCTCCTTTCCATGCTGATATTGCAGCTCTGTGGTTCTTGGCAAACACTGAAATTGGCTTCTGCCTCAGTGCAGGCAGATTAAGGAGGCTAATTCTGCTAGATCACCAGTGAGATGAGGTAGATCCAGACTTTACAGCAGCATGACTCTCCTTCAGCAGAGGGTAACAGGCCTTGGGGAGGCTATTGCCTGAGAGAAGCTTTCCAAATCTGAGCCACAACAAGAGCTGTGTTTGTTTTCCACTTCCTTCTGGCTGGTGGAAGACCCCTGATCCAAGATACAGGCCCTGCAGCACTCAATAACATAAAGATTTAGGTTTGCAACTTGAGTCAGGAAATCTAGTTTGTTCTGGAATGAAGCTTTGACCTCCTTTCTGCCTAATGAACCAAGGGAACTCTGTTGTGTACTAGTTCTCAGCCTTGCAATAAATTGAGTTAATTCTGCAGCAGCGCATCTTTGGGTTGGTGAGTTCCAGAGTTTCATTGTGCTTCATGCAAAAAGTAGCAGCTTTAAACTTCCCATGTCTGTTTCGGTGACTGAATCATCGTGTTTGTTTCACGTATTCTTTCCAATCAAAGCTGCCATGATAGAATTGTATGTATTTTACTAGGAGGCCTTGGGGAAACTGCAGAACAGCGTTCTTTGTCTCAGCTCTTTACATCCTGCAGAAGTGGAGTTTGTGTCAGAAATAGACTGTCTTGCACTATCCCAGCACCTGGCAGCTCTGGTTGTGCTGGCTGCTGCAAATGGCTTTCAAAAAGGATTGAAATGTTGCCTTATTGTACTCTCCTTGTCTGCAGGTGTGGGTGGCAACCTGGTGGCAGTGCAGGCGAGTCGCATCTCCACTTACCTGCACATGAGTGGGATGCCTGGAGAGAGCCCTGAAACAGCCCCTCGCAAATGCCCCAGCCCTTGCAGCACTTTCTTCAGCTCAGGTACTCAAGTTATGGCTTGAAATGTGTTGAGTTCTGCCAGCAGCAGTTGCTGCAAATGGCTGGCTGAGCTTGGCTGCGGCCGTCACCGGAGCACTGTCACAGGAAATGGTGGCTGAGGCTCAGAGGCAGCTGTCAGCTCGTGGATGTCTGCTCTTCTGGCCTGGCCTGCCCTGCCCTCTAGAGACGGGTGGACCTTTAGCAAAGCTGCGATGCAAGAGGAGGTATCCCTGCTGGATTAGGAAAACACGTTGCCAAAGTCTCATATCCTGACTCTGTAATGCTGTAAATCCTCCACCCAGTAAATCTTTTCCAGATATTCAGGATACCTAAACCTGCCTTGAGGCTGCTTGAGTGTTGCAGGTCTGCTGGGCCTATAGAGCTACTGTTACAGAAAATTAGCTTGCAAATGCTTCTTAGCCCTGCTATTTGTAGCAGTTGTATAGCAGAGAGCAGCCAAACCTGCATCCCTACATAGTGTGGGAAGAGGTGGTTATACTCCAGACTGCCTGGGGGAGGTTTGATACTCCATAGCCTGGGTTTTGGCCTTCTGATAGAGGGCTGCCCCCTGGAAAGGGAGATCCGAGGTGCTCTGTTCATGTGTACCAGCTGTAATCTGCAGGGTTTGGAAGCAGAAAGGGGGAGAGGTCTTCAGTGTGGTGATCACCTGTCAGAAAACTGATCTCCAGACAATGTGCAGGCAGAGCTCCAAGGAAATTCAGTGTTCATGGTGGACTCCTGGCAGCTTGGAACTTAGTGCTGTGAGAGGTGGGACAAGTCCTTTTGGCAGCTGGGCTTTGAGAACAGCTTTTGCTCTGGGGGCAGAGTTAAGCTCTCCTCTGATGGAGTCTTTGTTCATTCTGACACTTAAGTCAGCATTCAGGGTGCTGTTTTCCAGCCTAAATCTGGAGTGCAGGGATGAGAGTCCAGTGCTCTGGTGTCTGTTCTTGCTTAGGCCACAGCTGTAGGTAGGCTGCACAGCTGCTGTGTTCCCATCCCACTGAAGCCTGAACTCCACCTTTGTTTCCCAACAGATGTGAATTCCCGCTCTGCCCGTGTGCTCTTCCTTCTGGTCGTGCCTGGACACCTGGTTTTCCTTTACACCATCAGCTCCATGCAAGGTGGACACACTACACTCACCCCTATTTTCATTGTTTTCTACATGACAGCTGCACTTCTCCAGGTGAGCTGAAGCCCCTCCGGGGGGCTGCAACTGCTCAGGCTGCAGTAAGGTACGCTGCCATGCCACCTGCAGCAGGGAGCTGCTCTGCCAGCTGTTGTAGATGCATTGCTGAGGGATGTATGGTATCCCCATGAGGTCTCTGCTGTTTTCTCCTTCTTTGTTAATCTACTCTATAAGGTGCTTTAGTAATTTGAAAACTGCTGGTGAAGAAAGCAGGCTGTGCAGTTTGCAGGACCTCCGTGCTCGTGGCTCTTCCTGCCCATGTGGGGAAGGGGCCTGGCACTCCTGTTCCTCTCACAGCAGCTGTGTGAGCCCGTGGGCAGCGGTTGTTGTGAGGGACGTGCACAGACCCAGCTGCTCCTGCTGCAGAAATGCAGCAGCTGTTTGCACGAGCAGTTGTCTGTGTAGGAGGGAAGGGAGAGCTGCTCTGGTTGGGGAGTTTTGTACAAAGCCTGGCCAGGCTCCCTCTGCTCGCCCCATGGTTTTGGTGGCCCCTAAAATCAACAACCGAAACTGGCTAGAGGAAATGAGTCAGAGCATCCATCAGAGGCAGGAGCAGGGAGCTGTCATCTGGGAGGCTAAATTTAAGTTATGAGCTCCTGCTGGGTGCCTGGGCACGAGGAAGGGGCTTCTGCTCACAGCTGCTCTGTAAAGCCACAGTGTGAGCAGCATGCAGGCTGGAGGGCACTGGGTTGTGGGGTTCTGTGGTGCTGCTGCTCTGCAACAGAGGCTCTCCCAGCCCTGAGCAACCAGAGGTGGTGGCCAGAGGTAGGTAGCCTCTTCCAGACCTTGTCCCAGACCTGAGGCTTCAGAGGATCCAGTGTGGATTTGTGCTGTCTTTAAACACTGATATGAAGGAGGTGGGGAGAACATCACACTCTGGTAGCTTCAGCTGCTGGGAAGCTGCTCTTTATCCCTGGGATCCCGATGTTGCTGTCCCTTCCTAAGAGTCCTGTGTGCTTCTGAGTCTTCTCTTTTGCCCCATATCTCTCAGCTTTTTCTGGTTAGATTTGAAGATGGAGGTGCAAAAGGTGCAAAAAACAGACTTCCTGGTGTTTGGGTATCAGTGCACTGAGCCTTTATGCTTGAATGTGATGGGGACACATGAAGGAGGGGTGAGTGGGATGCAGTGGTGCTCCATGAGGACAGAGATTGCAGAGGTTGGGGCTGTGGCTGACGTGGGTCTTTTCTGCCTCCCTCCCAGGTTCTCATTCTGCTCTACATTGCTGACTGGATGGTGCACTGGATGTGGGGCAGGGACCTCGATCCTGACAACTTCTCCATCCCCTACTTGACAGCGCTGGGTGACCTGATTGGAACAGGTCTCCTTGCTCTCAGCTTTCATGTCCTCTGGCTTATTGGTGACCGGGACTCCGATGTGGGGGATTAGCTCTCCCTGCTGCCCCTCCCCTCCTCTCAGTTCTCCTCCATTCATTTTTGTCACGGTTGTTTTTCTTCCACCCTCGCTCTCCTCTCCTTCCTCCCCCCAACCCTGTCTCTCACGAGACTTCATCTTTGATACAAGGTTCTCATTATTTTCAATGGGAATTTTATGTGGTTTATATTTCAAGCCAAGTTTGTACAGAAAATAAATCTAGTTTTAGGAAGGACGCGAAAGTGTAATGAGACAATCACCAAGTGCAATTTCCTAGCAGTTGTCTGACCAGTGTTCCAGGGGAGCTGCCCATCAGCTGATGGAGCACACAGGAGGCCCGCCTGTCCCAGCCACTGGAGGTGAAGGGCTGCTTTGTTCGCTTCATAAGCGTTTTAGATACTGGAGATAAGGTTCAGATGTGTGTTGCTGAGAGGGCATCTTCTAGCAAAGTACAGCCTTGTGGGTGAGGACATGGGGATCTCCTGTTTTCTCTGTCCTGTGACCCTTCTCCCTCGTGTTTTCTCCCCGAATCCCTCCCCTGTGCCTCGCACCCAAAGCACGCAGCTCTCTGGTCCAGAGATGATCCAGTGTTGTGCATTCAGGCTTGCTTCCAGCTGCTGTGTGTGTGCTGCTGATGGGCCCGCTGCAGCTGGGCAGGAGCTGCTCAGTACCTTCCCTTGCTGAGCCTGAAGCATTTCAAACTCGGGAGCCTTATGCTACTGCTGTCTCTTAGAGGATGCCATCTGTGTTCAGCCGTTGGCTTTCCCTGTATGCGTAGGAGAAAGCAGGAAAACAGGTCAGCAGCACAGCCTGACTTGTGCAGCCATGCACTCTCAGCAGAGCACCCTGCTTGCCTTGAGCTGCACACGGAGCCTGGGGTTGGTGACAGCCCAGCATGCCAGCAGAGGCTGAGTGCTGTGAGCCTTATTTCCCTCCTGCTTTTTGTGCTGCCCAGCTGGGAGGTGGCCAGGAAGCCTTCCTTTCCTCTGCCTTTGCACCCTGGGAGGGTTCTCATGCAGTCTGCAGCAGCATAGCAAGAGAAAACCTGTTCTGGCTGTGTGACTGAGGCATTTATAAATCATCTTCCTGAGTGCTGTCGGCACTCAGCGCTTTTTACTTTTCCCATTTGGATGTAAATTGATTCAGTGAGCTGAGCACAGTTTATTTAAGCAGGTCTTATTGACTTGGAAGCTTCACTCAGCTGCATCGAGTTTAAGTGATGCACTCAAGCGGACAGCGCTGTTAAACAGGCTCTGATGCAAACTGAATGCATGTGTGCATGGGAGAGAGCTTCTCATGTTGGTAGGGAGGGGAATCATAGTGTCCTAGGGACCCAGTTTTGGTGCTGCAGTGCCCAAAGCACAGGGAGGTGCCCGCAGTGCCCAGCGTGGTGTCCTGGCCCTGAAATAACACCTGAGCTCTCAGAGCTCACACTGCAGCCCTGCTCCTGCTGTGCTGCTGCCTGTCCTGTTTGCCTGCAGTTCCAGAGCATCACTCGAGAGCTGCAGGATTTGGGGTTGCCTACAGTCTGCTGCTTTTCTTGTTTTGTCTGGATTGGCTTCAGTTCCTCCCTTAGGTTATCCTCAGCATTTCTTGCACAAAGAGGCAGTGCTCCTCCCCTCCTTACCTTGCTGATGTGAAGCTCGCCTTCCCCCTCTCCATCTCTGTGCTGTCTTTAGTTGCAGTAGCTCCGACCCTCCTCCTGTTCCCCATGGTGACTTTGGCTGCTCGCAGGTCTGATTCAGCCACAGCTCTATTCAAAAACACAAGGAAAACCAAAACAACAAAACAACCAAACCAAACTCATGCCCCAAAGCGAGAAATCTGAGCCCGGGGACTCCTACAGCATCCTCTGCTGTCACCTCCTATCCCTGCCTGATGCTGAGGGGTGGATGTGAGATTTCCTTCCACTAACATTTGTGTATGGCCGTGCCATTGCTGCTCTGTGCTGCGATATCAGCGTTTGGTTCCCCAGGAAAGAAGTGGTGCCAGAGCTGTGCTCGTGCTCTCCCATGGGTGCAGAGGTGCTGTGGGGTGAATGTTATGGGGCAGAATCTCATTTAGCATTTCAGCACATCGACAGCCAAAAGCTTTTCCCACCGCTTGCACTCGGTTGCATGGCCCACCCTCCAGCTGACTGCAAACGAGAAACACCCGTTTACTCTTTTTATTAAAGGAAAAGAAACAAAAAGACTGTCTTAATTATTTATAGTTACTGTAACTGGATTGACGGATGTCAACTGCTGATAAATTATATTTCGTTAAATAAAGATGACATTTATTTATGTGGACTTTGGTGCCGTTCTTTCATCGGTCCCCGTGTGTGGTTCAAAGCTGCTCCTGTTTTGCAGCAGTGATGCTCTGGGTTCGGTTTTGGGGGGATGAAGGGAGGAAGGAAGGAAGGAAGGAGGTGTGGGTTTGTGCTCCTGGAAACCGATGGCAGAACGCATGGGAACAGCACAGAGCTGTGCATGGGGGGGTCGGAGCAGTAAGGAAAGGGCTTTCCTATGGGGGGGGGTCAGGCGGCAGGGCTGTGGGATGCCCTGCACGCGTCGGTGACGCTCTCAATGATGTGCTATAATTTCTGGCCAGCCCACAGCGCTCAGGGAATGGGGCTCTGCCATCTCTGGTGCCTCCCACAGCTCTCCTGCTCTGCGCCGTTCCCTTCCGTGCTCT
>JAOWBP010050854.1:0-17583 GCA_028571105.1 Tragopan temminckii | reverse complement strand
CTCTGTAAAGAATTTCCCCCTGACATTCAACCTAAATCTCCCCTCCTTCAACTTAAAACCATTTCCCCTTGTCCTGCTGTTATCTACCCTTTCAAAGAGTTGAAAGAGTGAAGTTTCTTTCACTGCCATCTCAGTCTCCACAGGGCTCATTGCTGCACTTCAGCGGTCAGTTTAGGAAAATACCAGCATGCCTGTGATTTTATAAGGACTCCACAATGCAGAAATAGGATATATTTGTGCCCAAGTAAGAATGACAAGGGCTGAAATGCATGGAAACATTTTAATCCAGTATGTTAATAGTTCTTTTCCTCTCTCAGAGATGTCTGTTTCCTACTTGGGCAAAAGAAATAGAATGCAAAAAAGTTATGATTTGATCTATTTGAAAAGCCATCTCTGGTTTAATATTTAAGAGCAGAAATTGACCATGACAACTGCCCATGGAAGGTATTTGTCAATGCCATTATGCAGAATTCTGAAAAATGCCATTTTTCCTGGTAGACTGTTATCAGGAACAGTTATGTTTTTTTGCCTAAAGACTATTACTTCCATTGTTTTTGAACTTTACACCAGACATACTCTATCACAAAAATAATCACTTGTCTTGCGACAAAATAAACCATTCCGTTTCTTTCTTTTTTTTTTTTTCAAGGCACCTCATTATCAACTTTGGAAGGAAGTTGAATTTATAAAAAGATAAGTCGTGTAAATAAGCGGGAAAAAATCTAATGAAAGTCCTTTGTCTTCTTTGGCAAGCACAGCTCCATTAAGCCACGATTCTCCTTTGAAGCTTCAGTTACCTGACTTACCAGAGCTGGAGCACAGGAGAAATGCCTAGTATTTCTGAACAATGCGCATATGTGTGTGTAAGGGGAAGTTGTTACTTTTGAAAAAAAGAAAAGTCTGAGCAAGTTTACAGATTGCAGTTTTATTGTTTTGGCCATCTGTTTAAAATCACAGGATGAAATTTATCCCTGATGTATCTCCATCATAAGAAAGCAGAGGAGCAGTGCCAATAAATGTATAATCCCAGTGCAATAGCTCCAGGGGTGCACATCCCCGTTCCCTTTCCCACACGCACAAGGGTGGGTGTACCTCAGCCTTAGATTCACACGTGCACAAATTTGGATCCCCCATGCTGCTTTTCTTTTATGCACATCAAAATTGCTGCACACTACTCCCACACCAGCAATTCCCAGACTGTACTGCTCAGGATACCTGTGTTCTTTTCAGTGCTGTTCTTCACCACCATGTTTACATCACTTAGAATCATAGAATGGAATCATTAAGGTTGGAAAAGACTGCTAAGATCATCAAGTCCAACCATCAGCTGCCAATTCCAGCTTCTGTCCATTCAGAGATAAATGTGAAGTTCCTCTCTCTGTTTTCTGGGTATGCCCCAGTACTGTCACCAGTGTAATGGAGTGATGGCAGATGTGTTCAGAATGGATACCAGGAGGAGCGGCATCCTTTTGCCACGCTGCTCTGTGTGTCTTAGGATAATGTTAGGCTGAGTAAATCAGAATAACTCTGGAATCTGGAGTATTTGGTTAAAATCATAGAATTATAGAATGGCCTGGGTTAAACAGGACCACAGTGATCATCTAGTTTCAACCCCCCTGTATGTGCAGGGTCGGCAACCACCAGACCAGGCTGCCCAGAGCCACATCCAGCCTGACCTTGAATGCCTGCAGAGATGGGGAATTCAC
This sequence comes from Tragopan temminckii, assembly GCA_028571105.1. NCBI lineage: Eukaryota > Metazoa > Chordata > Aves > Galliformes > Phasianidae > Tragopan > Tragopan temminckii. Next base: position 15,877 of record JAOWBP010050854.1, on the reverse strand, counting down.
AACCTCCTTGGGCAACCTGTTCCAGTGCGTCACCTGGAGAGGTGTTCTAATGTTCTTCCTCTGAGCTCAGGTAGACTCCAGGATTTGCCACAGCAAGCTGTAGGACTTGCAGCAGGAAGGCCTGCCCACCTCCTCCCAAATGGCACTTCTTCAGGCTGCAGTCGAGCATTCAGCTGATGTACTTTTCTTACGAATGATTTTAATCCTTCCAAAAGCCCTCCCCATCATACTGGGTTGTGTAAATAACCTAAAAGATGAGGGCTAAAAACATGGATTTTCTGTTCTTCGTTGGAATGCTACTCTGGTGTAACTGAGAAGAGAATTCGACCTGCTGTATCCGCTTTTGCAAAGTTCAAACTGTAATTCCAGGGCAGATTCTAATCTGTGCCTCTCGCTCATATTTCACTGAAGCTCTCAAAAAATACATGTGCTGCAGACTGGAGTGCAGTTAGTGACTATAATCTGGCCAGAAGGGTCTTCTGGCAAAAAAAAAAAAAAAAAAAAAAAAAGATAGCGATCGACTTGCTGAAGTGAGCAACTGATGGGTGTTTTGAGTCTTTAATTTGTTTTCCTTTGCTTAGAAAAGCAGAACACTTTTGTCTTTAGAGCTAAAGGTGGTTATTGATAGTGCTACTTAAGTGAGCAGAATAAAATCCTTGCAATGACAGTTATCAAAGGTTAGGTCCCTGGAGATAAAAAGCATTTGTGTGCGTATGTGCTCCAACCCAGTCTTGCTATGGGCCCACATAAAGTATACAACAATGTGCTTCCCTTCTGAACTTTTTTGGGACATGGTATGGAAAGACTGTAGCAGTCTTCATGAAGTCAAATCCCAGATGGGTATTGGTTTCAAAGGGAACGATGACTAGCCAGTATGTTAAATATTTTAATTCAGTAAAGCCTCCTGTTCTCCTTGATGTTTGCTAAAGTTACGTTCAGCAGCTGTAGAGGAGAATGTGCACAAGAAACCAAAGGAGAATCCTGTGTCCTCTCTCCTCTTGCCCAACCAATAAATTTTAGCACTGAGTAGGCAGTCACAAGCCCTCCTCACCTTGGCCATGGGGTTGGGAGATGAGCAGCGAGGAGCTCGGATGGAGCTGCGAGCAGCTGGACCAGGTGCTCTGAAATGTCGCTTGAAGGGCTATTAACATAGTGAAGGCTTTTGAAGGCTCCAGAAGTGTTTGTAGCATAATCCTTCCGCTTTTCTCCTGCAGCACTCCACGTGTTGTATCTATTGGACACTTGTGCGGATGAAGCCCACCACATGCATAGCTCAGGAGAGAAAAATTGGAGTAGGTGCCTTAAAGGCAGGCAATTGGAGATAATTGCTGCTTGTGCTCAAAGCCTGATACAGGCAGTCTGACCTGCCCCATTTTTAGGTTCACTGAATTTTCTCAGACTCCTGTGTCACCTGGGTCTGGGCAGAATTCCTTGAAAGATGAGAAATTAGCAGTAGTGAAGGAGAAGGGTTGTTTTGGAAGGGTTGCTTACCCCTCGCGCTGACAATACTTCCTACAGTATTAGAGAACAATCTTTTCTACAATGTTAGGTTGGCAGCAATTTCTGGAGAAGGAGACAGCTTTTGAAGTCAGCCAATACAACAGTGTTTTCTCCAGCACAGCTGCCCTGGCTTTTGGTTCCTTTTGCCTCCTTCTGCTTCTTTACTATGAGAGTAAATGGGTGCTGACACAGGCTGCCCAGAGAGGCTGTGGATGCCCCATCCCTGGAGGTGTTCAAGGCCAGACTGGATGGGGCCCTGGGCAGCCTGGTCTAGTATTAAATGTGGAGGTTGCTGGCCCTGCATGTGGTAGGGTGGTTGGAGATTCATGATCCTTGAGGTCCCTTCCAACCCTGGCCATTCTGTGATTCTGTGATTCTGCTATTTTTTGGCTTCTTTCAAACTTATCCAAACTTCTCTTGCTCAAGCTGTGAATCAGGATCTTTACAACCTGCTCAGATTATCCCTGTGGATTTAAGGCAAATCTGGGGACTTCTTGACATGTAGGTGACTTCTCACTGACGCCCTGCTCTGAACACCTCCCTGGCTTCGGTGGCTTTTCTTGGCCAGACTGAAGTGAAGGAGAGAGGAAGCTGCTTCTCATGCTGAATATGCAATAGTTAAGACATAAGAAAAAGAAACCTTTTTTCTCTATTGCTATTAATAATCCTTAAAACGCTCTCAGCTGTGGCTTTGCACTAGAGGTGTCTGTGCATTTATGTTCGGTAGGTTATGAGGTTCCAAGAGCATCTCCTTTACCTTTCACAGGGCAAAGCTCAGATGTGTCATTATGCACTACCTGTGGCTGGTCAAATCATTTTCCCTTTACAGCAATTTTTTTCAGTGCTGATTATTTGATCAGCTTGTTTCTTTTCATTGTAATTTATTGCCAGTTATGTTTTTCTTGTTCAGAAGCAGTTATGTATGACATAAAAGCCGGCTTTCCCCTGCCTCCTGGGTTGTGCTTGTCAACTGTGTTCACTCATTGCTGCTGTTTTAATAACCGGTTCCTGCTCTCAGATCTTGAAGATGTATGATTAAAAAAAATCCAGCAGCCAAGACCCACAGTGAAATGCAGAGATTTTGCTGGAAAAGCCAAACCTGCTACTTATGTTTCACCTTAAGGGGATGGTGAAGGTGTGGAAAAGATTATATTTGTTATCTGGTCCCTCTCTTTGCACAGAGTAAAGCTAGCTGGACAAGTAAATGCTCACCTTTCTGAGAAAGTGTATCTGCAAACCCAAGGATTTTCTACGTATCTCAATGCCCACTCACTTCAAATCAAGCACTGTTCGATCTGCTTCCACTGGCAATTTGCATCTTTGTTTCTGCTGCAGGCTCATCTCCCTTTTTATCAGTAGGCATGGTGGTAATGGGTTGAAAGTCGGGCTAGATGAACTTAGTGGACTTTTCCAAATTTAATGACTCTACAATTCGATGACTCTATGAATTGCCCATGCTTGGGGGCTTCACACTGTCCGCCATTCTCTCCAGGCATATTTTTTGCCAAATATGGATTTTGGCAATGGTGAAGATTATTTGTTATATGAAACGACAAGAACAGAGAAAGCAATGTAAGGCCAGGTGGAATTTCTCTTGCAGGGGGTGCTCCTTCTCCTAGTAGCACATGGGAGTTCACTCAGGTGCTGTCTGATTTTGTGGATGATGTTGGAAGCTTTAGTTAGATGACAGAAGCACAAACCAATGTTGGCTTACCTGCTGCGTGCAGACAAGCAATCATGTATTATGAAAAAAAAGAAAAAAGTTTCCTTTTAAAGCAAAATCTGTAAGAACTTGGCCACTGACTCTGTGCAGATCAGGATTCATCACTGCGGTCACTGTTTGTTAAGCTCACCAAAAAAGCCCCACCAAAACAAACAAAAGAAATAAACCCACCAAGAAGATACAGATCAAATCAGCTGTCAAAGAACTCACACAAATAACCTATGTAGCATACGTTGTCCTGCGGCAACCTTTTACTAAACAGATGGTTTTGCATCTCTCACTGCCTTTCTTTGCACTGCTGCTGTTAACAAGGCATTTCATCTTTCCCTCTGGTAAAACCTCTGTGCAGTTTAGGTGTAACTTAGATTTGGTTTCAGGCAGAAACTTTGAAGGGTGAAGTTGGTAATTTTATCCAGGCTTTTTTCCTATGTAATCTGTGTTGTTCCTTGTACTGAGAACTTCTGCAGCTTGTGTTTCCATTGTTAGTTTTTGTGTTGTTTGGTGTTTTTTTTTTCCTGTGTCATTGCTTCAGTCTCGTCCATGTAATCCCTTCTTATATGATGGAGAACACTTCAGCTTTTCAGGGAGAAGCTATTAAAGAGACGTTTCAGGTTCTTGGTTCTTTCAGTTTTCTTGTCTATCCGTAAATATTAAAGTCCTTCATCCATTAGACTTTGAAGCCATTGAGCGACTTAATTGGCTTTAGTGTACTTTGATATTAGTATAAGGTTGCTGTCATGCTGTATAGGTTGTTAAAAGGAGATTGTATTGAGTTTTTCCTCTAAAAGCATCCCAGGATTGCTCTTTGTTCTTACTAACTCCTTGTAGTGGGAGCCTATTGTGCAACTGGTTGTAGACAGTTGAAAAACCCTCTTGCAATGAATAAAAGCAGACAGGACAGAATTAATATTAACATAGATAATTTGCTGATTTTTACTTCGAGGCATTGGTAAAAGCTGAGAAAAGGTCAGCTCCCCTGCACCTTATTCAACCAGTTGTTCCTGAGCAGACCAGCAACTCCCTTTTCAGAGCAGCAGAAACAGTGTATGTATCTAAAAGCCTTTCTTATAGGAATCAGTTTGCCCATTGCTAAGGAGCAACTACAGAGAAGCTGTTTAACAGTACAAAACCCACATTGTATGTGAGATTAGAACAGGAAATATGGGATTGCAAGTTGAAACTGCATGGTAAATTTAAGTGAGTTATACACACTGACTAAAACAACATGCCTGTCTATTTGCGTCTGTGCTTCTACCAGAGAGGCTCACAAATGGGCTGCAGTTATCCTCATGTTACTCCCAGTTGGTGGGAACCTGCTGCACCTGGTTTCACAGATGAGGTCTAGGCCCATCAGCAGGGAAAGTTGCCTCAGTGCCGGAGGAACACCCAGAGCTCAGCTCAGGGCTCATCTGCACTGCTCCTCCTTCTTAGAGAAAGGATGTGAAAAGAAAAGGGGCTCTGATGAGTTTGAGCCAACAGCTCCCTGAAAATCTCTTCTGATAGTTGTCTTCTGCACAGTGTTCACATGGCATGTTTACCTTGGAGGCAGGTATGTGTTCCCTGGCCTTATCATCATCTCCAAATCAAATTTTTAACTTGTTTTTTTTTTTTTTTTTTTTTTTAGATCAGTAGCTAAAATGTTCTTTTCACTTTGTTGTGCTTTTCATTTCTGTAAGAAAGCTAATGAGAACAAATGACCTGCTTTCCAAGGTTTTATTTTTTTCTGCTGCCAAGTTTAGCCCATTGTTTATAAAACAGAAAATTTCATTTTTCCACTGAGTAGGAAAAATACAACGACTGCAATGAATAAAGTATAATTAACCCTTGTCTGGAGGAGATAGCACTTAAAACCCACCGCAGTACTTTCCCTGTGGAATAAAGCAGCAGTAGTATTAATCCAGGCCAAACATTGAGTTTTTATGCTCAGTTGTATTATTATTGTAGTTGTAGCATTTGTATAGCCAGAGCAGAAAGCTTCTGAAATTAAGGTGACAGATAATCTTCTTAAGATGCTGGGCATCAGCTCACCATTGATGCTATAGGAAGGAGGTAGCATTTTGCCCTCTGCTCTGCTTTGTACAAAATCAACGCCACATCTCCATTTGTGGGAAGTTTTCATTTGGAATATCTGTCACGGGAGTAATGCATAGAAATGGAATAGAAGCAATTAAAAACTTAATCCTAAATTCCGCCGACTTCACCTTAGCAGATGAAGGGAAGTTTTTGGAATGGGTCTCTGTGGTTATGAAGCCTGTTTGCATTTCGGTGCACTGGCAGTGTGGTTGCACCTGTTCTTGCTTCTGAAAGGACAACCTGGTGCATCCAGAGAGCTGCAGTTTGGGCAGGTGGACTTGGCAGAGCTGTCCTCAGGGACAGGAGAACTTTTTGAACACTTGGCTGGGACAAAGGTGGGCAGATTTCAATGATAGTAATGGATATCTGCCAACTGAGCTGAGCACCATGGGTTATACTGGGCCAACTCTGTCTGTGCACAAGTAAGTCTTGCAGGAGGGGATTCTTCTAGGTGGAAATGCTGGGAAATGATGGTTACACCAACCAGAAGTCAAATTAAGAAAGATTCATGTGTAGGCTGATATCATTTTCCAATGGTATAATTTTTAAATGCTCATAGAGCAAAGCCAGCACAGTTAAATCCCGCTGAGCTTGTGTTCCTTGCTTCCCTGCTGTGTTATCTCAAAGAGAGCTTGCCAAATCACTCAACTTTCCTCTCCCTGCATGGAAGTCTGCTGGGGCTGTTGCTAATACTGGTTTCGGGGCATATGGATATGGGATCTCCAGACTTCGGAAATACATCAGACAGCAGGTCTGAGTCCAGGAGTTTGCTGTAAAAACAGTGACTAATCTCTACCCAGATGTGATTGGTTTGGAAGCATATAGGGATATGTAATCAGGTTTCCTTGCAGCAGGCTGGTGATTGTGCAGGGAGATATTTGGCCAGTGTATTACACACCGTGTTGATACGGGAAAGTCCTGATTGCCTGAATGCTCGGAGATCCAGGCAGTTCAGCAGGAAGATGCAGGAACTTGAGCCATTTATTTCTTATAGAAATCTCAGAGATGTGATCCCAAAACCCAGTTGAGATGAGTTCCGCTTTCCTTCTGAACGGGAATGGATTCGTAGTTAAAAGACTTCCTACATCGTGTTTGGCACAAGGATTTTGTTTGCCTTTTATCAGCTTTTCCAGCAGAAATAAAGACAAATCTATATGAGGAGCACTGCAAAAACCTGGCTGCTGCCATTTGGTTTGTACTTTTGTGTTGTTTTCCCTGGGCCTCCAGCAGCAGCCATGAGTTTGCAAAGCAGAGGTTGAACACTCGCACTGCAGTGCTTCCCACATCACGGGCTTCATCACAAGGGCTTGTTTCTTCTCTTGGAAAATGTGGCTTAACTCAAAACATTCTTCTCCTTGGGTGCTTCTCTCCTCTTTTGGTGGGTATCCTTTGGAGCACCTTCTCTCCTGCATTCCTCCCATCCCAGAGCCATGCTGCTGCCCTTATTCCTGTTCGGATTGCTGCAGCCTTTCCTCCTCCCCACAGCATTCATGTGTCCCAGAGCAGGGTTTACCCCAGGCTTCCCATTGCGTCGGCCTCTGTACTGCTGCCAGACGATACTCATACTATATGCTGTGGGTGATTCTCTCAGCCTCTGGAATGAATTATTTTATTGCTGCCAGCTTGTCAGAGAAATCAGCTTGAAAGCTGAGCCAGAGAGAGGTCCTCGGAGCAACCGATTCAAAGCAGAAGCAAGTCACCAGCAAGCAAAATAAATAGGGGAATGCATCGGCTGGATAATGTGAGCACCAGTTTATAGAGGAATTTCAAAAGAACCAATTAGACCTCGATAGGGAACCAGGTTTTATATTTAAACCTTATAAAAATACACATCACGACATTCTAATTAAGCGCTGTTGTTTCCCAGGTTTTGTGTTTTAAGGGTATAGCTTTCTGTTTAACTGCTGTCCTTGTAAAGAGTTGGCATGGTTTGGGACATTTTTCTCATCTTGGTTACCTCGCCAGGAATTTGCATTCCTGCCCTGTGCCTGTGCTTTGGTGTGCGTGCTGCCACTGAAAAGGCTGTTAGTCATAAATAAAAGAACAATATGACCACAGGCACCTCGTGCTGAGGAAGAAGAAAGGCAGGAGTAAAATAATATGACAAAGAAAATCAGAGACCAGATAATTTATCCACCCCTAATTATTTCTGGGCCAGAATGGAGTATTTCAAATAGTAAGAAAGCAAAATTTTTTTCTTCCTCTTTATTTATTTATTTTTTGCCTGTGATTTCAAACAATTTGCCTACTACAATTTTGTTTAATTTTAGTTGGCTCTTTGTCAGGAAAAAGATTACTGAAGGTCATTTACCAGCACTACAGATTCAATTGCGTATACATTTCTGAAGCAGAAGGACTGTTTTTTCATGCATTTCTGACACTTTCAACCATTCAGACTTCCATGTCTTGAACAAAAACACATCTCAGGTGTCACATTAATCTGGCTGGTATGAGATTATGGCTTGCCAGATGCTGATTTTGGAAATGAATGCTTGGTTCTTTTAATCGACTTCGGTGTAAATAGTAATAATAGGCCACAGTGGCACGGTCTTTCAGAAAACAAAATCTACCCTTGGTTAACAAAATGGTACCCTAGAAGTGTGAAATTTAATAGTCTTAATGAAAACTGGAGGAATTATTAGGAAAGTTCTCACATGATAGAGCTCCTCATTCAGGATGTATGGCCACGCACAGAGGGATCTTGTGGGATCTCTTCTCTTGAATGCATCTGCAGTGCTGTGAACATTCCTCCACTGCAATCTATGATGTATTTATAACATTTGCATGTAATCCACCAGGCAGGGCCTGTGCTATAGAGCGTGGGAGTTTTGGACCCTTGGGATTTGTGAGGCTGCAAATGCAGGAGCTGGAGGCAGTTGGATTTGTGGCATGGCTGGGGGTTTCCCTGGCACTGCGAGAAGTGAGCAGTAAGCCCTGAGCGTGCTGCAGTCTGCCTTCACACAGGATCTTCTCACAAGGTTTCGATTTCCAAGGCTTTGGTGATTTTTGCCCTTGTAGTGCTCCTTTTAAGCTGATCTTCCACAGTCTTTCAAGGTTCACCCACAAGTCATAACTACCCCGGAGAATAACAGCACATGGATGCAATGAAACGCATTCATAAAAGTGCTTGGTTTTGTATTGATGGGACTTGAGATGCTTGTTATCTCCAAGCAGGATTTAGAAGGACATAAATGTAGCATCTCATCTTTACACATTCATAACTCCTTCCATCAAAAAATCCCAAAGCATTTTACACACAGATGTAACTGGATAATACGGCCTGTTGTCTGTGTGGCATCTCTGACATCAGTTAACATCATTCTAAGCCATATGCCAGGGTCTAGAGTATTCCCTGAAGAATTTTACATAGGAGGAATACATGTAAATAGAATATCTGGCAATCTATGAATGGCTCACAGGATTTTAATCAACTGCGCAGATTTAAAATTGGCATTTAAATCCTCTCACATCTGTTGTTTAAAATAGCCGGCAGCGTGTGGGATACATTCAGTGTGTAATATTCATATGAGAATGTTAATAACAGTATACATTATGGCCATGAAAAATAAGGTGCGTAAATGCAGTACTCATAAAAGTAAGTATTTAGAAGTTTTGGAGAAAACTGTTTAATTGTAAAAAATAAATATATTTTCCCCGCAGATTAAGGTAGGATAGGTTCTTTGTAGTTTGAATGGGGGCTTAAATGTTCTTGTTCGCACCCTGAGAGTGAAGTGTGGCTTCCAATGCTCTCCAGAATCGGTCCTTATGGGGTAACTCACATAGAAAGCCAATAAACTGCACCTGCTTTAGCTTCTAAATATCAGAGGTGGTGAAAAAAGTTCTTTATGGATCATCTAGGCAAGGTCATAGGTGGCAGCCAGCTCTGGTTTGGTGCTACCCAGCTCTGGTTCATTCATAGCCGCTGGATTTGAACAGCATACCTACTCCATTTTTTTCATTGCGTTTGAATGGTCTTCATGACTGTTAACTATTCCCAAAATAGATTTACTACTGCAGATTCTCTGCTACTTTATCTCAGCAAAGTCTTTTAAAGAGGTGCAGGGTATGAAGCACACTGACATGGAGTGACTTATGCCTCTGGATTCGGCTCTGACTGTCGGGGAGAGCTGCACCATCACTCTCCAAAAAATGCAGTAACTGTGACTAAGGACCCAAATGCCTTTGAATGCCACCTAAAAAATTTTTGCGTGTATTGTTAGATGGCTCCTGACTGTGGTTCCTTTATGGTTGCACTCTGGCCGCCGTTCTCTTACACTGCGGGTCATGTGCTCAGAGAGGGATTTAAAAAATGAACAATAAATCACAAAAACACACAAGGGAAGTTAATTCCATCCCACAGGAATGACTGTGCTACACTAGTCATTGTTTTGAAGTATGTTTTAGAAATTTGTAATGACAGCATTGCGAATATAGAGTTAATTGTGGAACAACCATTTTTACAATTTGTGTTTTACCCCACATGGAAAGCTATAATTTACTCCATGTAATTAGGTTAAGTTTAATTCTGGCAAGACACAGGCCAGAATTATCTGGTGTAATATACTGTAATCCTCACATTATTTGAGGTGCCAGCTATTCCATTTGTTTTGGGAGCCAGCAAAATTGCCACTTGTCCAGAGTTGTTCTTGGACAGAATTGTGAAAGTGGTAACATTGTGCTCCTTGCTGTTATTAGTCAGACAATGACCAGATATGTATGCAGCATTCATTGAATATCATGGAGAAGGTATAAGGCACTGCAGTAATAGAATTATGTATTTGACAGCCTATGGGGAGAATCGAAAATGACTGCTTGACATCATCAGGCACTGAGAGTACTTTGTATTTTCATGATCAGAACCCAAAGTTCCAGTTTCTTTAGTTTCTTCTCATGCTGATAACTATAGTGATCAGAGAGATAGTGTGAAAAGCCAAGGTTACATCACTGCTGTATTGCTATTGCACTGCTCTTTATTGCTTTGTTAACAAAGATTAAATCAACGTTGAACACAAAAACCTAACCAAATTTGATTTTCTTCTCCACTCTTTCCAATGCCTTTTTTATACTGTCTTAGTAGTTTACCTGTGTCCCCTAGAATGTTAATTTATCGAAAGATATTTGATATTGTTCAGAGACCTGTAGCTTGTTGAGGTGAGGACGGTTGCAAATGACATCATTTACAAAATCCTATTTATTACGCGTGGACTGTTTTGTGAAATAGGAGATCTCTTTATTCCTGAAACTTGAGGCAAAAGATTCCATACCGATGTTCTGTGTCTTACTGAATATAACTAACAACTTAAACACTCCTATTTCTATATGTTCTTTTAAAGTCCAGTTGAAAACCATCATCTTCTACCCATTTCATGGCACTTTTAACACATACAGGTGCTATTACTGAAATCAAAGTTAAACTTAATATGCTATTGATAGATCTTGATGAGGTGTGAGTTTCTGCCTTAAGCAAAGAGACAGGGGACTCAGTTTTCCCATCAAAGATGTTAAGCAGCAGTTCTCTCTGGGGCTTAGCTTCCTTTCATAATTGCTCTACTGCATAGGATGTTTAATTTTCTTCCGTAGGAGATATTTTCCCTTTACACCAATAGACTGAAATATGCCAGCCCAAAAATGATGTTTAAATAATTTTCATACTGGCATTGAAGAAACAGCTGGATCCACATTGCTATCTGTATCATTCAGAATTGCAATTCCCAGTTCATTGTGATGGATTGGGTAATTCCACACCAAGGAATTAGCTCAGTGTCTGGAAGGGTCAGGACTGTATGATTGATTATTTTTGTTTGATCATGAATGCCATCTAAAAATAATTATTGCACTCAATCACTGACATGTCTGACTTCTCTTTCCTAGCAGCCCCTCTGGAAATTTCTGGGAGCTGGCTGTTTTGACCACATGAAAGTTTAGGGAGATTCAATACATATCAGTGACGTTTGTACACATCTCAGTAAAGGAAATAATGAACATCGATCAGCACTACTAGGAAGGGGAAGGATAGAGATAACTTTATGTGAGGAACAGTAGCTGCGTAGTGGTTAAAATAGAAGGCTGAGAGCCAGGTCTTAGCACTTTATCCTTGGCTCTGCTGTAATCTTCTTATCATTAACCTTGCATTAGCCCATTTAGTGGCATGTCTCTGTCCCCCAACCCTAAGCAGTTTAGGATTGTTGAAGATGGAATTTTGGCCTATGTTTTTGAGTGGAGCATTCATACCACCTCACTTTTGGCACCCATTGTACGTGGCCAAGGACCCCTCCATCATCCCTTTGCACTCAGGGAGAAGAGGTAAATGTCAACCTGACCTTCTCCTCCTCACTCCTAACTTGAATGCTAATTTCTAAAGGAGGGACTGTTTAAAAAATATTTACTTGTCAGACAACAGAGTAAACCAAATGAAACATGCCAATTTTATAAACTGAAAGTAAGTAACAAATGATTCATTAGTATAAGTAATGAATGCAACAGAATTGTTATAAATTCAGATATTAGACTGATTGATATTATAAATGAAACTTAGTTTCTCAACTCTATGAATCGATGAGAAATCCTCATAATTCCCCTAGCAGTCCAGAATGACTGCAGCCTAAAAAAATATTATTGGCAAACTTTAATATACTTTGCATCCACTCCATGCTTGTGGTACTGAGACAGAAAACCTTGAACAGGGACTGTCTTTTTCTCTGTGTGTGAGCAGTATTTAATATAATGGGAACTCGTCTCTAAGAAATCCTTGATATTGTCATGGTACAAGTAATGATTTAAAAATACTGGAAGATATTCTCAAGTTATTTAAGGGCTGGAGGAGTTGATTGGTAACTGCTGTCTGCTTGGTGCTGCTATTTCATGCCCAGAAAATGCTGGTGACAAGGCAGAAGCCTAACCACTTGTCTTGTTCTCTGATTTCTTTGCCCTTTCATCCTCACCAGCAGTAGATCAAGAGCGTAACCGCAGACTGGTGCCTGCGGTGCAGAGCTCTGGGAGCTACTGTCTGTGTGTACTGTAGCAGCTGATAAAAAAAGTAACCTCAACAACAACAACAACAAAAAGTAAGAGTTATTTTCTTGTCTCCCGTGGAATGGAGACCTGGGTGCAGGCGGGAGGTCCTGGTGTCTGGAGAAGTCTGTGTGGCAGAAGGGCTCTGATTGCCTTTGTAATTGTTATAATGGTAGGTCAAAGAATTGCAGTGGTTCCATGAGTGACTCCAGCCATTGCCCCTTGTGGTTCTTTGTGTGGTTACAGAAGTAGATTGAGCATCCTCATGTGCAGATGTTCCATGGCTGGGAATGTCTCAGATGATTTAGTGAGTTCTGTGGGTAATAATGGGCCACAAAGAGCAAGGGAAGAACCCAATCTTCAGGAAGGCTTCTCCCTCTACAGTGGTTGGGGAAGTGGTTGGGGAAAAGGGGTGCAGAGTTAAAGTGGGTGAAAACCTGACCCAGGTACAGAGAAGCCAAGGGGACAGATGAGCATGCCCAGGGCAGGTCTCATCCTGTATGGACTCAGGAGCTCAGAAGATATCTGAAGTTTCTCTGTATGGATACAGCCACTAGTAAAGGGTTTTTTTGGATCCTCAAGGTCTTTTTGTCATGAACATCTTTTTCTGCTGAGCATTTTCGTTCTTACTGATCATACAATTATACTGATCACACAATTATATACAGCGGAGAAGTTACTACACCGTGCTTTGTGAACTAGATGATCCAACATTTGCCAATGGATTCATAAAATCTCTAGTTCAGCTATAGGTAGACCATTATAATTTTAAATCTCAAATGTTCCAAAAATTGAAGGAAATAAACTTATGATTTTTCTAGGTGACATAGTCCAGTAGATACCCCTTTTGAGAAGCTCTCTCATATGCTGAAATCTAAATACTTTCATTCCACATCTCATTATTTGTGCATTAATACTTTTACGTGTGCCTAAAATAGCCCACTTTTTCTGAAATTCCATCTCTCCTCTTTACACATTTACTTCTCTAAGGAAATATGTGATCCCTTTCCAAACCAAAGTTTTTTAAATCAAGCTTAAACTATAAACCACAGCATTCTTTGGGGATATGTCTACACTGCACACTCAGCAGAGGACTGCTGTATAAAGAAGGAATTGGTGGTAAAAGAGTTAGCTCAGGTGCTGGTAGCAGCTTATGCATAGCAGTGCTAGATTCTCTGTGGGCCGCTGTCCGGAGAAGCAGAATAGGTTCGCCTGTGCTTTTGGAGCTAGATTGGTATCAACACATCAAATAAACTGGCTCTGCCATGTTTATGCTACCCCATGGTCCCTCCTTCTTTTATTCTGTAGAATGGTGTTCTATTTTCTTTTGTCTTAAAGCAGTTGCTCCTAATGTATGTTCACCTGTTGAGATGTGGGTTGCAGCAATAGACAACAACTAAGCTTTGTCATCTACAGTGAGGAATGGTATAGCTTAAAAAAGTGGAATGTAGGAAGAGACAGAAGTTGGGTGTCCTCACTTCCTAGCCAGAGCTGTAGGCTGTAGCCTGTAGCCTGTGGTGTCCCTCCTGAATTCATGAGGTGGGCTGCAAAGGATTCTTTTCAGCACATCTTGCTTATAGAGAAACTCCCAGTACTGAGGCTGAAGTGAAATCCATGAATTTTTTTTAATGGAAATTCCCATGAATTTGACCAGAGATGAAAATACCAAAAAAGCCACTAGCACAAACCGTACTTTATATATATATAATCTATATATTCAGGAAATTCTAGTACCAATAGCTCTGGTTATTTTTGGCCCAACTGAAACCAAAGGCAATAAGCAGTAAAGTCTGCAGTGTCCATTACAGAGGCAAATTCTCTGCCAGTAACATATATATATTTTTTAAATAATAATTAAAAAAAACCAAAATAAATAAAAATAGCTAGAGTGTTCCTTGGCTATGTGCTCCTCTGAGTCGGTTTCTTCTTTTTCATCTTCAGGGGTTTAGTTTGGCTGGGCCCAAGGAAAGGGGTTTCCTCCAGGAGACTTTTTTTCATCGCTTCAAAAATTCCTGATCACTTTGCTTTCACTGCACCCTTCCAAATAAATTCTAAACACATTTCCTGCCTTTTCATAGCATCAGCACTGTTAATACAGTGGATGACACTGTTAATATAGTAGTAGGCAGGTTAAGGAGTGGCAAGCATGAAATGAAGGGTTGCTGGAGGAACTATGAAAAAATATTCAAAATACCACCTAAGATTTAAAACCAGGTTTGTTTTAGTGGGATGAATTCATTGGATTTTTTTCCTATCTGACTCTAGCATAAAGGAGTGTTCAGAGAGAAAGCTTGCTAAATTAAACCTCAGCGATGTGAGTAAATTCAGGATTAGCTGAGATACAAGTTTTGCTTTTTAATCCTTGCTGTGATTTCAAATCGGGCTTTGAATTCATCTATGGATCACTGGACCCAGGAGACCTAAACGCATAATCTGGGCCTCAAAAACAAAAACAAAAACAAAAAAAAACATGAGGCAAGCTAAAAAGGTCACAAGATCTCAAAAATCAATGTTTTCTTCCTTCCAAGTCTTCAGGTATATTTATGCAGAATTCTTCTTTGCAGTCACAGACTGCAAATCAATAACAAACAAAACCCTGAAATTCTCAAGCAATCTCATGCCAGGATCAAGGTTCTTTAGAAACCCCAAATATCACAAGACAAGTGATAAAATCCTGGAAGTTGGCATAAGTAGCTTTCAGACTGAAATCGTGCACTAGCCAGTAGTCTGGGACTCATTTCTCTGGCCATTGGGAGTTAATACCAGCTGAAATTCTAAGTGAAACCTGGAGTGTTAATCCGCATTAAGGAGATCTGGGGAAAGCAAGTGCCTTAATCCCTGCAAACCCTGTGATAAAGTTGTTACTGCCTGTCTACATGCATACCTCATGGACCATTCATGTGGGCATCAGCTGAACCTGTTAGGATAGCAGGAGGCTCAGTAAAACAGAATGATCTTAACCTTGTGTTTCCCTTTAAATTTCAGACAGTACTACAGGAAATCCTGAGTTTATCTGAGATAAACTGTAGATGCAGACTTTTTCAGATTGCACTTGCTTTCTTCTAAGTTGTTTATCCTCTGTCTGCTGCACCACCATGACTACTGGGAAAGGAGTCCAAACACTTACTGGTCTATTCTCACCCCTTAATTTTATGATTAAGTTCATTATAACAAATTCTGATGTAGCTCCAAGGAAGGCCCAAGACCCACCACCCACAGCCAACCTCAGGTTTGTCATTTACTGGGCCTCTGCAGCAGCAAAGTTGGGGCACAAACACAGTGTGCAAATATGGTGCACCTAGGTAAGTGCGAGAGAGAGCGCCTAAAGCTGGAGTTCAGAGAGATCCCTTTCATTCATCCATGAGAAAAGGCTTCATTCTAATTGTTCAAGCCTGACTGGATTACATCACTTTCCCCCTCATTTCACTCCCTCCCTCCTTTTATTTGCACCCCTTGTTGGGCAGCAGTTGAGTGTTGAGTAGGAGCTGCCTTAATGATGCATGCTGATCGCTTCATTCCCTGTTACCCCTCTCCCCCTTCCCCCCCTCCAGTGCCTCCCCCAGGGCTTTG
>JAOWBP010050853.1:0-17586 GCA_028571105.1 Tragopan temminckii | reverse complement strand
TAATTGTGACATTGTGATCGACTTGTCATCATCATCATTGAATGACACACTTGTTGCTTTTGGCGAATGTTGTTGTTTTTAGTAAACATTGAAAAAAACGTAGACCAATTGGACCACGAAATGATTTCTTCATCGCTATGGCTGTTATTCATTTGGCCAAACATTTCTTTTTTGTTCAAAAAAATAAAATTCAGTTCATTTCAAACAACGAGTAAAAAACAACAACAAAGAAAACGAGCAAGTGTTTATGTTTTGTGGAAATTTGAAGACAGCAATTCATTCACAAATGAATCATTCATTCATTCATTTATTCATTCAAGAACAAAAAGGTCATAAAACAAAACACAAAACAATGTTGGATCGATTGAAGAATGTGCGAAAAAATACAGTTATATAATCATAATCATAAATCACTTGATTTAGACACAAATTTCTTCTTCAAAGTTCTTCTTAGCTAAACTAAAGAGCAATGGTGCTTTTGAACTCTTAATCATGTACAATCGGATAAAATTTCAATGGTTTTTTTGATGAACAAGTTTAATAATCAAAGGGAAAAAATATCGATTCAAAAAAATATTTGGCATCAAAGGACAAATTTAATCGATTAATAATTCGATCAATTGATTCAGTTATATGATTAATCACCAAAAAAGTTAACAACAAGAAGACGAATGGAATTTTCAGGTAAACACGCAACATCAATGGTGATGGTGATAAATATTCACGATGTTTGCAAATGCAACAAAAAAAAATCAAATCAAGTTCATAGTGAATTCAGATTGCATGGAACAGGTTGGATGCATCATGGAAGCATCATCCAAGTTAAAAAAATCAAGAAATCAATTGAATAAAAAAAATATGAAGATGATGGCAAAACTTGCCACAGGTGAACTTTGCTGTTGTTGTTGTCGAGGTGATATCCCGTGACTGCTACGGAAGATGCGGATGTTTTTTTGCTTTGTGTGTGAATATTTGATGATGAAGAACAACAGAAACAAAAAAATGATAATCAAATAGCATGCAAAATACACAAGAAGAGTTGAATGAGGTAGAATTATGATTAGCGCCAATCGATTGTAAATTCAAAGATCCTAATGGTGCTGGTTGTGAACCGATGCCGTTCAGGATACGAAATGATAATATGATGGTAGATAGTCGTGCTCGTCGATCGTAGATCGTTTGATGGTTCGTATAGTGAGAGATGTTTGCTTGGTTGGTTTGGTTGTTTGGTCGGTCGATCGGTTGATTGGTATGCGGTTGTCTGTTTTTCTTCGAGTCAACAGTCGACAGCAGCCAAACTTTTTTTTTATCTGGCCAACAACCGAAGCTAAATAGAAAAAATTATTATATTTTTGGCCATATACAAATACACAGAGACCACTTGTTGCTGCTCACTAAACACAGACACACCAACAACAAGAAACACCGCAGGCTGTTTTGTTGGGATGGCTGGATTGTTGGATGGCTGTTCTTCTTCTTCTTCTCGTTCGTAAAATATAGTTGGTAGCGATGTTGTTGTTCGTATAGTTGATGATGGCGGTGGTGGTGGTGTGGTATATATCGAGGACAACAACAACAGCAACACGACTCTGTACAAGAAGAAAACTAAATGATGTTGTTCGTATAGTTGTTGATGTTGAAGACTTGAGTCGAGGATCTTGCAATTGCAAGCAAGATATGTTGCTCCGGAGAGAGAGTCCAGTTCCTCTCTCTCTCTCTCTCTTGCGCTAGACTCTCTTTTCGTCAATCATCAAACCTGAAACAAAAAAAAAGAAAAGCGATTTATATTTTGGGGAGAGAGAATATAAAAAAAATTTTCTGTTGTTTTCTTCATACAAAAAAGCTTCGTAAAAACGACTTGGAAAGTATGTTTTTGGAATGCCTTCTTCCATCATCTTCTTCCTAAAACCATCCACAAAATAGGTGAACGGAACCACACACCGTTATTTTAAATAAATGAATGAATAATCCAAAATAACAAAAAATAAGCTTCCAATACACGCGCATACACAAATATTTTCCTTTCCTTTAAACCCTTTAATTACTGCTCATTTCTGTGTGTGTGGATCGATTTTGGATTGCAACAACTTGTTTTTTTCCTTTGGATTTTTGTTGTTTTCCATAAGAGAGATGTTTAAATTTGATGATGCTTGAAGAAGAAAAAATGTGTGGTCGATGATAATGATGAAGTTTGATGCTGTTTAAGCTGCAATCAAACAACGAACAAGAAAAAAATATTTCGTTCAAATTGCTGCAACAAAATATAACCTGCTCATATAAACACACAGGTAAAGGACAATCTGTTTTTATTGTGTTTTGCTGTTGTTTTTATTTATACGATGGCGGTGCAACATCCACAATAACAACCACCACAACAACACAAAAATGTTTGTATGGGAAAACCTGTCCGCGTAAAGCACGAAACATTTTCGATTTTGTTTGTTCGTGGACGATGATCAAAAACTTGGAAACGATATCCGATATCATCATGGTTCAATAGTTTCAATTTTATGTCTATGAGAGCGTAGAAAATCATAAATTACAAATAATCTATAATAATGCAAGCCTCAATTAGTTTCGTACAAGACGAACAACATCCGGTTGTTAATTAGTGAATAATAATCAATCAATATATAAATTACATAATTTGGAACACTAGACAACTTAAGAGTTGTAATTCAAAAACAGCTCATTTTTTCCTTGTTTTTATGTTTTGGCTAACTCTTTTCTCTCTCTCGCTCATTAAAATCAATACAGAAACAACAACTAATAAATTAACTAACAAACGAACATTTGAACTTTGAAGACTTTGAAAACTCTGGGAATAAGATGATGATGAACCAATCCCATCATCCAATTGATGGTTAAATTTTTTTTTCGTTGATCATAATCATAATGATGATGTCTTGTATCCATCATCATCAATTCGACAAAATGTTTCTTGGCCAAAATAAAATAAAATTTAACTCTTCTCCAAATAATAGCAGTAAAAATGGGAAGAAGAAGAAATTTTCCAGGCAAAAAGAATTGATTGAGCCATGTCCGGATGCTTGGATTTATCGACAGAGAGAAGATTCAAAATAATAATAATGATAAAAGAGTTGATGGATGTAGACGGAATATGATCATCAAAATCTACCATGAACAGTAATCATAATCATCATCATTGTCCTCGACATCCAGTCTCTCTTTCTCTCTCTCATTTTCTTCATTATCATTGTGCCACAAGAGCATAAGATTTTGCTGCCTGTCTTTACCTGTCTGTCATCAACAACATCGACCATTATCAACACCACCACCAGCATTGCTATTGCTGGCCCATCATCAAGTTATCATTTATTATTATAAAGAAGGGTTGGTTCCGTTAGTGTGGATAATCAAATCCACATACAAGAACAAGAAAACAACAGGATGCATTTGTTGAAAGCTCACCACCACCATTCAAGCTCAACATCAATTATCATTTATTTTGTTGTTGTTCATGGTGATGGAAATTCTAATACTTGAAGAGAAAGATATATCCAAAGACATTTATGATGATCATCTTTCAGGATCATCTGCTCAGTGATGGATGATAATGATGATTAGTAGTAGGATTGGATTTGTGATTACCAACACCACTATTATTATGATTCTTGATTTCATTACAATTTTGGTTGTTATATTAACATCATTATAACGGTTATTAGGCGCTCTCTCTCTCTCAATGCTGAACTTGGCATATAAACAGAGATATGTAATTATATCATTTCTTATAAATTTTTATATTCCTGATGTCTTGAAATCTGGATCACCGAAACACCATCTAAGCCATGAAAACATGTTAGCGAAACATCCGTAATACTCTTCGTAACTCTTTCCTCATAATTGGCACTTCTTCATCATCATCTTGTTAGTTTGGTCTCAAAATGAAAAAATAAATAAATAAAAGATTAAATAAAGGCATCTGATTCATTCATTTTCATTGTGTGTTTTATGCCTTTAGGAAATGCTGAAATCCTGTTTTTTTCAAACGAGAAGGATCCACAAACGAACAATACAAAAAAGATCCCAAAAAAAAGTTTCATTTATATTCATAAAAAAATAAATATTTTTTTCATAAAAAAACTCATTTTTGATCCTTTCATCATTGATGATCAAAAATGATCCTATTATATAATGAAACGACAAACACAAAAAATGTCTCCAAATGGAAAAAACTTTTTGAAAAAAATCCTATTTAAAAAAAATCTTAATGAAGAAGATCATCAACGAAAAAAGAGAAATGATTGTTTTACAGGTAACAAAATTAAATTTAATTGCTCTTCGTTTTTTTTGGTTGCTCTGTTTTTTCTATGCTGTGGTCATTTTGAAAATGGAAATTTTAATGAATGAATGACCATTAAAATGTAATGAAATCTCCTTTTTTTTAAAAAGTGAGTTACTTTAATTGAAATGGACAAACTTTTTTAAAAAACACAGATTTAGCAATGTTTTTTTACATTGGTTTTTGTGTGCTTGGACCATGATCTCGTTTTTAAAGGTGTTCTGATGGTTAATCGTCCAAAACAACAACCAAAATTAAATTTAATTTACACAAAATTGAACAAGATCCAAAAACAACACAATTTTGGGTATTTGAAATTTGTTTTCGCAAACAACAACATGTTCGTACGTTGTAATAAAATGGTACAGTGAAACAACAAACAGACAAAATCCATATTGAAAAACATGAATGGCAGACTGGTATGCAAAATTTGCTTGTAAATCTGTTTTTAGAACATGGTTTGTAAATATTTTTTCTTCTTATTTTCTCCTTCTTCGTAAAAATATTCAAACAACTCACCGGCTGACCGTCCAAAACACTAGTATATGTCTGCGGTAATTTTTAAAAAAATAATTTACCTATGCAGACTAAAATAAAAAACAAGAAGAAAACGAAAACGTATTTATTTTTAATCTTCAAATGGAAAGAAAATAATAATCGTCGTTTGAAAAGCGTCGGTTGGATGGTCTTGGCTGGTCGGTCGGTCGGTCTCTCTTTCCAAAGCCAAATTATGATATGAACTAAGCCTGGTATAATACAAGAGAGATCCTTAAAAATGGCTCAACACTTTCGTCTCTAAATTTAAAATTCGATATAGTTAAATTAGGCAACAACAAACTACTAACGGAAATGTTGTCTGCTGATATAAACCAACAATATAAATGTATGTTTTATTACCTGTTGACAAGCCGAGCATTGTACATGCAAACAGATCTTGTCTCATTTTTTTTTCTTATCTTACCTAATATAACAACAATAACATATAATGTTACGTCATTTATGAAAGGATTCATTGTTGTTATTTATTTCCTCTATCATCATCTAAAAACATAATCTTAATTTAATTCATTTGAATGATGATAATAATAAAAAATCTTTAGAGAAGATTTAACATCGTGATGTTAATGATTATTATTATCATCACTGTAGGAGCACTGGAAGAAAAAACAATCATCAATCAATCAATCAAAATGAATCAATCGATAGCCGATCGATAATAAATAAATAAATCCGATCATGTTTGAATTGATCCAGTGTGAGCTAGAGAAAAAATAACGAAACATTCAAAGTTTTTTTTTACCATTTTGACGAAGATTGATGATCAAAGATCAATCATCATTTGACCCTGTTCCAACAACAAAATATAAAAAACTAAATTTAATAAAAAAATAAAATTAGTACATCATAAAAAAATTCCAGATTGTTTTTTTCCTTCTTGTCGTTGATTACGTTTTGTTGTTTGTTCAAATATTTTTCTGGAAAAATTTCCTTGGTTATTTCTAACCAAAAAAAATAAAATCTTTTCCGAAATAGCCAATGGTCATCTCGTGGGTCTTCTTTTGGTTCATTTAGTTTTCTTTATATATTCGTTAATTTTGTTACTATTTTTAAATTGCGTTATTGAGCTAAGAGCGAATATTTGATCGTAAACAACAACACAGCAGCATCCAACAACACAAAAAAATCATTCATTTATGGATGATTACAATTTTGATTCAATTTGGCCAATGATGATGATGAGCCTTTAATGATTACACAATCAAAAGCTTCCTTTCCAAACTCTTTCCTTGTCATTTTGGAACAGCGAAATTGGCTAAAAATTTTGAACAAAAAAGTTGTTTTTTGAGACCAAAAAGCACGGACAAAACAATAGAGAAGAACAGTAAACAATTTTTTAAAAATAGAGATCCACATAACAAAAAACAATTTCATAACTTGTTGAAAAGTGATGTTATTTGGAAATTGTTTTCTCTTCTTTTTAGGAAAATTCATTCAAACAAAGCAAATTGCATTCCATTTTCCGGTTTTTGTTCTAAAAAATTGGCTGCGCAATCTTCTTACCTGGTGGTGTCCTGAATTACCTTTGAACCCGCTGGTGTGACTTGTGGGTGATTGATTAATGGCATCGTTTTTTTAAAAAAAATACAGAAGCCCGGTGCAAAACTGGCGCTGACAGATAATAGATCTTCATCAACCACCAAAAAAAATAAAGCACGATCTTCAAACGAAAAAACGAGGATTTTTCATAGCACACTTTTAAATATTTTTTTAAAAAATTAAACATAAATGAATTCTAAATTTAAAAAAACCCGTTGTGTCCTAAATACCCTTTTGACCCTTGAATTTTTTTTTGAATAAAAATAACCCTTTTTTGGATTTAAAATATCGTTTTTTCTTTGTCATTCATTTAAATAATGAAAAACAGATTGTGATCTATGGAAATTTTTTTATTTTAAAAGAAATTTTAAAGGAATACATTTTTTAAAAAAGAAAGGGTTAACTTACAAATGAAACTGGTTCATTTGTGAATAGTTCAATGTTAATGAATGTTTGGAGAAAAAAATGGAGCATGTTGCTATTGCTGCTGCTCTGTATTCAACGAAAAAACAAATTTATTAAACTCATTTGTTCCAAAAATGATTTTGTTGCGAATGAGAGAACTTGAACAAACTTACCATAGTGATCTATTATCCAGTAAGCAAATGATTGATTAGTAAGCCAATTAGTCATATTCGGCACCGATGGTTAAACTGATTTGATCACCAATGATCAATGTTTTGTGATACCAGACATTCGTGTCTAGGACGACTATTTTGTATTGTTTGTCCGTTTTAGGATCGAAATAGAAAACAAAAACAAAAGAAAACGAACTTTAGGTTTTTTTTGGCGAACAAAAGAAAAAAACAAAAATAATTTTCAACAAAAAAAACAAAAACAACAACGAGAAATAAATGAAAAGACGCGGATTTTTTGAACAATAAGCCATTTTATAATTAAAGGTTAATCTTCATTTTCTTCATTAAGCTTAAGGCTAATTTCTTCATCATCTTTTGTGCTCGCTTTTTTTGTGAAACTTCTCTCTCTCTCTCTGTTCTCCCTATTTTCCCGGCTAATAAACACATTCATGCGAATCTTCTTCGTTTGCATATTAAGCTTCACTACAGCTCCGTTATGCTTGATGACGAGATGGATGATGATGATGACGAGCTATTTGGATCGTTCATAACAATAACAACTTATTATTCTTTTATTCATTTCTTGTTGGCTGAGTTTGGTCTTCGTTTTCCGACAACAACAACAGCAAATGAACAATGAAAAAAATAGAAATACGAGACCAAGATCATATTAGTTCAGCTTGGATGAATTGATGAATAAAACAATCATTTCTTGTCTTATATTTTTGACTGTTTTCTAACTCTGAATCCTGGAACACTATTTAACCTTTTGTGGGTTAGTTAACAAAAAAAATTTTCATTGTCAATCTCGAATTGTTGTTAAAGAGTTGAATTTTTTTAAAAATATGAAATTGGACATTGTTATGGATACAATTTAACTAAACTTACAAATATCTCCTTGATGAATATCCACGGTCAGATCTATACAATCGAGATAACATTCAAGTGGCGGCTCCAAAAACCATCGTTTCATACCGTGGATTTGTGCTTGCCATGATGGTCGGCCAACATGATCAATCTATGGTGAATGAGGAATACAACAACAAAACGATATAATTTAAATGCATTCAAATGAAAGAATGGATTCTTGTGTAGAAAACATCATCATTATCTCATACTCATATGAAAAAACTTTACCATAAAGATTAAACAAAATATCTTCATGTTATATTTTGTTCCATTAACGGAGAAAAATAAGAGCATAAAGAGTTAGCTCTATTTTGGACATTTTCATCATCTTATTATGTCACCTAGTGTGTGATATTTTTCACACATCATCCATATCTTCACCATAAGCAGACTCACATTCCCTTTGGCTGGTTGGTGTCTGTCTGTGGTGTCCATCAATCAACGGGGGCGAGAAAATAACGCCGTTTTTTCGCTTTCAAAAATAGCGTTTTTTAATTATCTGGAAAACATTGGGGAAAAATTCTCTTGGACACACACAAACAGCTTTAGGCATTCTAAAAGTGGACATTGTCCAGTTATCCTGTGAAAAAAGCAAGATTTTCTTGTATCGATAAACCACGACACACCAGTCACTACGACAACAACAAAAATTTCATGTGGTAATTTTTGTTGTCCATTTTTATATACAAATTTGCTAAAACCATACCGGCAGACACGACATATGTGAATTATTTAACACTTTATTTACTAAACAAAGTTCCGTTAACAAAAATAACAGCACGTTTTTACGGTTAAAAAACAACAGCAGGATGTTTCCATAAATGAAATTACATAATTTTTCTTCAAAAAAACAATGCTGGATTTGCTCACGACCAACAAAATTCTTTTAGCAAAAAATTTTAAATCATGATTTTTCGAACAATTTTTGCAGCATCCTGTTCAATCCTTTACAATTAAATGATTTATTAAGAAGCTGCACAAATTTCTGCTGTTTTTTTTATTTAAAAACTCAATTAAAATCACAAAAAAAACTTCGCAAAAACATCCCGGCCATTCTTTTTCTTGGAAACAAAAATTATAAATTGTGTAAAAATTGAATCAAAAAATTGTTTCATTATCTTTTTGTTTCAATCACAAAAAACAGCTTGCTTCCACTAAAACTAATTCAACTAATTCACCTGTTCCAGAAAAGTTCGTGTCGTTACAAATTAGTTTCGTTTTTTGTTGTATCTTCCTAACAAAATCAAATTTAAACTCTTTCGTTACAAATTAAAAAACAACAAGAAAAATTGTTTTCTCACACAATTTTTTTGGAAATTACAATATAGAAAAAAATTTCAAGTTTGAAAGATTGATTGCAAAAAGATAGCCTACACACGAGCAAATTCGACAGCTTAATCTTTTAAAAAACATAACTCTTTAGGTACTCACTTATATGGTCAATGTGGTTTGATTTGTTACTTGGTTTTGACATTTCCAACCATTTATTCGATCAATGATTTCAAAGTTTTCATCCAGAGTGACTGACTGACATCGATCGATTGACTATTGAACAAACCAATCAAACTTGTTGAAATTTATTTACTTGATTACAATTAAACAATTATGATTATTGATGGACATCGATGATTGACCAGACATCGATTGTTTCGCTGACAGACAGTTGATGATTGCTTTGGCAGATTCATTTCAGCATTGATTTTTTTATTATTATTGAGCAACACAGCTCATTCATCAATTAGACACAGAGCGAGCCGCTCTCCTTTCATTACTAAATTGTGTCTCATTAATTGGTCTTTTATCAAGTGCCTGGTTGATTTTTTCTTGATTACTCATTAATTGACTTTTATATTATAAAAGTGAGCTGGTTGATGAGGCGGCTCAACAAAAAAATCATTGAATAACAGTGACCTGTGCGACTTGTTTTCGTTATTGTTTCGATATATCGATTCTTGAAATCAAATTACTTTAGCGCGCGCAAAACAAGCAAACAAATTGACTCGAAAAATTGAAGCACATTTGACTCACAAACTTTAAAACAACAGTTTATTTAGAGCAAGAGTCAAAATATGCAATTTTTTCCATTAATGAAAAACACTTGAAGATGTGAATGAGTTTGCGACTGAGAGTGGCTGAGAGTGAATGACTTTCAGGAAAATTCAATTCAATTTGATTCACAATTTTTGTTTGTTGAATTTGATTAAATCAATTTTGATTGATTGATTGAAACGTGTCAATGGACATTCAATAGACAAATGATATCCGTTGCCTGGAGGAAATGATCAAATCAATTCAAATCAAGCAATCTAATACATCTTATGCATATGCATCTTGAATGCCGACACTCAATCTCAATTTCTCGTCTACTGGATCTAAATCTTGTTGATCTCATAAAATCAAAAAAAAAACAACAAAAAATTCCAAACACATTTAAGTCATTATGGCAACTACCGCCGCCTATTTTGACCTAAGATGAACAACTAAATGGCAAAGTGTAAATAGCTTTGTGGATGTTTCTCTTACAGATTTGTTGTTTTGTTATATTATCTTTGAGCAATATCTACATCAAATTTTTGTTTCATGTTTGTTTGATTACTGAAAAAGAGAAAAAACGTTTCATGTGCGCAAACGTTGGTGTTAATTGTTGTTGTTTTTTGAAACGGTTCCAAAAAAACAAAAATTATTGCTCCTAATAAAACAATTGAAGAAAAACGAGAGCAGCAAAATAAAAAAAAAACAGAGCTCAAAAACACACACACAACGTATTGAAAAAAGCTTTTGTCCAAAGGTTATTTTACCACAGCGAAAAAAAATATAACCTTTTTATTATTTTATCATCTTGTGGCAATCTTTTTTTTCTGTTGTTGCTTGGTGCAGAGTGAAAACAATCTTTTTTTCTCTTGAAAGGATTGAAGGTATCCAGGTATGCCAGGTAAATAATAATAGGATTGTCGTTTTTCGATGTTGAAAACGCCATCATGATGATGAAGTTGACAATAATAAAAAATCCTCTATCCTTTCTCTATTTTTTTCTCTGTCCAATAGCTTAATCCTGCATCTATTTTAAAAATCAAGTTTTATTTTATCATCATCTCTTCCCTTCAAAGATCTTTTTTGTGGTAAAGGGATACTACTCTCGCGGTCCTAATTTTATCTCCAGTACAAATAATAAAAAAAAAATATCCACATACAAACATGATCCACAATGATAACGAAAAAAAAATGATGTGATGTAATCATCTCACAAATCTTGCTTTAAACTTGAACGTTTGTCTGTCAATTACTATTGAAAACTATGAATGAAAAAAAAATCATTTGTGGATTGTATTGTTTGGTACATGGTGGTGCATCCAGCCAACCAACCAGGCAATCAATCGATCGATCGATCAATCAATCAATTGAATCTAAACAACAATCGAAAAAAACAATGTTTTTAAATGAAATCCTATTATTTGTGCTTCTGTTGTATTTTATATAAATGACATAACTTGGTTATAAATCCAAATCATAATCATCTTGAAACATCTTGGAACATGCAACAACAACAGTAGCAACATATGTTTGGATCATTCACACACAACACGATTCTCACTCGCTCATTCACTCACTCTCTTATTTTCAATGTTGCTGGAACATTGACTTGAAAAAAAAGAAATAATATTTGATTTGAATCCAATTAAAAAAAAATGATCTGTGAATTGAAATGAATTAAGCGTCTGACATTTGACTTGCCATTTTTTTGTTTGCAACAACAACAAAAACTTTTCAGTTAGTCAGGGAGGGATCCATGAAATCAAAATGCTGAAACGAATGTTGCTCTCTCGCTCTGCTAGATGACCAATGGTCAGTCAGACATCATTGTCATCATAGACATAATCGTATAAAAGTATGAACAACAACAAAATAACGAAAGAAATCTGATTGATGAAATATAATATTCGTAAAAAAAGAAATAGAGAAAAAACAACTGGACTTTAACCAATGCTGCTACAATGGTGAAGCAAAAATTCAACAACAAGTTGTTAAGTGACTCTCGATGAATTATAATTTCGTTTGCTGTTGTTTCGGCTTTGTTCCAGAAACGAGAAAAAAAATAACGAAAGAAAAACAAAAGCATCAAGTGTAAGCAATCATTTTTTTCGGCTTAAATAACTCATTTCTATTATTTAGTTGTTTTCTATTATCTGGTCCATTTTCATTTTTGATTTATTTATTTATTCACAATTCAATTAACATGCATTAACGCACGCAAAGTATTATTATTTTAGTGGCCAGTGGTCAACAACAACAAAAACTGATCATATAAATTTTGTATTTGTGTGTGTGGTGTGTTTGGTGGCCACTGGCCATGGCACTTTCCAACAACAAAAACTGTGGTCAAAAACAGACAAAACAAACGTTTGTCGCACGCGGGAATACGAGCCGATGGAACAACACACAATTGCTGTTCAATTCAATTCCAGCCACCAGCTTCAACAACAACAACAAAAAAATCTTTTTCAATTTCAAATTAAATGAAAAAAATATATGAAATCATAAAAAAATGCTTTGAATGTTATTTTTTGAAGGTCGAAAACAACAACAACCTGTTGCCGTTTTAAATGAACTAACATCTAAATAATTTACGACAAACGGAATGGACATTGGACAATGTTAAATATTATTTTTACTTCAATAGAAAGTTAATAATCATTTTGCAAGTTCAATCATTCAATCAAAAAAACAGGTATATTTTTAGTGATATTAAAATTATCATGGGAGCTACTAAAGCTTTTTTTGTGGACAGGTTTGTGTTATTTGGCTACTGTTTAAATCGTTAATAACTGTTGTTTGTTATCCACCAACAGATTAAAATGGATCCAATCAAAAACAATCCAATTCAAATCAAACATAATTATTTATTGATTTAGACAAATATAATTGCTTATTGATGTCGACGATGATTTCAATCATTTCTTTATAATCTGATGAAATTCTAAACATGCAATTACTTAAACAACAAGTAATATCAACAACTTTGAATTGCAATTTTATTAATGTTCACACATTTGAAAATAATCTAAAACATAAAAAATTAGAAAGAGAAATGAAAATGAATTGAATGTGAATGAATCATATTGCTCATAAATTGAAGATTCATGAAAAACATTACAGAATCCATTCAACCATAACACCATGATGCAGCATTTGAGCAGATGTTCGTAATGATTCATTGATTCAAAAGAATCGTGAAATTTTTATATGAATAATGACAAACTATTCAATAAAAAATTGAATGAATCAACATTTTTTTAAAAAAGGGTGAAATTTTGACATTTATTCATTTGATTTACCTTCACAAGAAACACACCTGAATCATTTTTTTATGATTTTTATAAAAATTAATGATCTTATATTGCAATCATGCAATTGTTGGTGCAGCATATGTAACCTTTTTTTATTGATAATCAATAAAAATTACAGGTAAAAAATGACCGACAAAAACAAAAAAAATGAAAGGATTTCCCTACGAAACCAAACATCGAAATTACAATTTGTTGAAATGTTTGAATGCTGCTGTTCACATTTCGTTGGATACATTTTTTTAATAAAGGATTCATTTATAAATGAATAGGAAAATAGTAGAAATATAATACAAAAAAATTATAAATATAGAAAGTTTTCGTGAGCTTTTGTTTTTTTCAAGTTTCTCTTTCATTTATGGATTCTAAGAATGGAATTGAAAACTACGATGATGTGAGGTTTCGTTTTCTTCATTCAATTTAAGATTTAATTAATTTCTATTTTTCTTCTTCAATTGATGATGTGCTATGCTTTGTTCGTTTGTCTGGAGATCTACCTCTGTTGTTTAGTGGATGATGAATCTGACACCACACCACCGCTCACTAATTAGGATTGAAAATAAAATTAGCTCTTGTTGTTGTGGTCAGTCGGTTGGTCAGTTGCCTTTTGAAAAAACATATTAAAAAAAAGGAGAGAATCATTTGCCCTCGATCCAACCAATCTATCATCAAGATGATTAATTTTGTGGCCAAAAGTTTTGTGCGCAAGTTTTCTTTCTCTCTCCATTATAAATTATATACAGAAAAATATATAAAAAGAAGAAGATTAATCTTCTGGGAAAAATGGTCATAGACGCACATACACACGTAAGTAAATACGTGGTGTTGGACACCGGTCAGACCGTTTCATTCGTGTGTCCAAACGTCCGATCAGGAAGATATATAAAAATATAATAATCACCAAACGATATGTTTTGGACATTGGAAAATGAGTCTTCAAGAAAAAAAAGATCTTCGGGGCATACCACATTTGACCAACTAAAATCATCTAAAATGAACGATCACCATCATAGAAAAAAATGTTGTGTTCAATTGTGTTGTATGCCACCACCATTTGACCATATATTTGGACACACACACAGTTATTTTATGATCAAGACGTGTTCAAAATTATTTTTAATAATAATTATTATTTAATCTTCTTGTATCTTTGGTAAAAATCTTTTGCTAAACACAGAAAAATTGGGAAAAAAAGATGTACGGAGCAACCAAAAATATGCCTAATAAATATAAGCAAGCAAAACAACTTAATCATTAATAAATATAAGTAGTTCATAGATTAAATCATTTTCGCAAAAAAATACTCAAAGATCTCAACAACAAAATCTGGATAAAATCTTGAATGATGATTGAAAACCGTATGTGTCCAAATAAATATTATTTTAATGCTTCTGACCACATTTCATTGCTATTTATGATAAAAAAAATTAATTTTTTTTTGTGGTGGACATTTGGTCAATATTTCATAATCATAAAACATCAGATTGCTTATCAGATTAAATCTTGGAACATGTTTTCTTTGGAACCGAACAATCCAAATGGAACAAGGAACAGCAAAAAATCAATAGATTTTCAAATTATCTTCCCCAGTAATCAACAACAACAAAAACTAATCTATAATTTAGCCAAAAATTTTCAAAAAACAATTTAAAAACAACATCCTGTGTTTTATATTTTATTGGTTTATTTATACACGAACTTCTCGTTGAGTTTAAACTAGCCACTCGTCGTCGTATTATTACCTAGTGTATATTTTGATTTATGAGAAAATTATATAATAAGTCAAATAAAATAAAATCAAATAAATAAATTTTGGTAAAGTTATTTCTAACAGAAAAAAAAGCAAGCTTGTTTGCTTATTTTCAGCTTCTTCCTATCTTTTTAAATGGAGAAATAGTAGACGAAATGGTCATTTTCTCGTTATTTTTTTTCGTCTTCTTCTTCTCAATTATTATAAAAATAAATCAAATGACCGGGGATGTAATAATAGAAGATGAAGAAGAAATTGACTTTTCGAAAAAAAAAACATCTACGGAAATAATATTTAGGGGATAAATTTGGGAAGATTTTCCCAAAGGCAATTGTATCCCTGTCCATATGAATCGATTTGAATTGCTTCAAGATATAATTATAAATATTTTTGTTTTTGTTCATTAATTTTAATTCACTTACATGCATATGTGCACCATTATTTGGTGTGCCCATGAATATCCAATCTGTACGTATGGATTCGGAATCTTCTGGTAGAAAATATGGTCGAGAATAATGTCGTCGTAATTGATTGGCTATTCGATAATCGCAATTACTCCAACCAATGTACCATGGTTTTGTGCCACTTGTATAATTGGCTCTGGATGCATCCATCCGGAATACTTCTTTCAATGAACGAAATTCAGTTTTATACGGAAAGAATTGACAGTTCTTTCTTTTTCCATCATCTTCTTCAAGATATAATCGCTTGAAAAAATCAAATGTAAACATTTTTGGTGCAGTCCAATTGACCATTGCATCGGTGATTACAACTGGAACTTTACTGTAAGCATATTTTTTGGTAAACATTTCCGGAGTTAATTCTTGAACACGATCCACTTTGGTGATGTTTCGACAGAATCCACAATCATTTGATGGTACCAAAGCATTCTGTAATGAATCTGGCAATGGAATCATACATCGTGAACCGTTTGAATAAGAATTCCACAAATCATAAAATATTTGACGATTATTTAAAATGACCAAAACAATAGCAAATAAAGACAACTTTATCAGATTAAACGAAAGATGTTTAGGTGTTAATAACTTTTTAACGCAATTTAAATTCATTAAATCATGTTTGGTGATTACACCTTTCTCAACTAGTGGATCAGTTTTGATTTGGATGAACCACCGATCAAGATCGGCTTCAATTTGTGCAAATTTTTTCATCGTCATCTTTTCACAATCTCAAAATCGGCAACTATTTCAACACATATCACAACTAGCTACGGTTTATATAGGCAAGATTAAGCTATGCGCGCGCAATTTAAAAAAACATCAAACATTTATTTTCTATTTTTCTTTATTAGATAGAGATAAACACAAACAAAAAATAAAATAATGAAGAAAAATAAATTTACAATAATTGGTCTTCATAAATAAACATATGTTTTTTTTATCATAAAAGTGTGAGACTAAAAATTCCAAAATTGTTTTTTGATGATGCTCGATGTTCCAAGACAAGAAAAGCAAACACAAAAGTTTGTAATAATTTTTTTGAGAAATTAGCTCGATATGGTGTGAGAAATCACGAATATTCGAGTGTTTGTACAAAGGATTAGGTTTTTTTTGGGATAATTTCTTCCAATAATAATCTGAGAATCACTGAATTGATCACATTTTGTAAATAGCATAAAAATGTGTGTGGTGTGATGTATGTTTTTTTGGAGAGTGGATAATTATTATCAATTATTTGCATCATCATCAATATGAGGCACGTTAACTTGTGTTCAAAGTGTGATGTGTTTAGTGTTTGACGAAAAATACACAAAGAATGAAATCATAATAAAAAAAATCACATAAAAACTAGATCAAAATTTCTGGTATATTCAGCAGTTTTTTTAGGACAATATTTCATAAAGTTATACAAGATTATTTTTTTGTGTTTTTAATATCAAGTGCTAATAATTTTCTTTTGTTTGTGAAAAAAAACTTGATTTGAATCAGTCAATTTTGGAAGGCCTTACTTTGGTTGCTCTCACTCTGATATTATTATCAGCTGATCTATAAGAGCTGATTTGTGATTTTGTTAAATGTTGATTAGATGATGATTGTTGTTGTGGTTGTGATTCATTTAATAAAAACAAATCACGAATCAAACGGAATCGACATAGGAAAAATTTCCACACGCAATACCAGCCTGAGATTGTGAAAAAATGATTAAAATTAATCACAAACAGAATCAGATTATAAAACAATACTAACCTAAAACAATCAACAAAATGACGATGAATATTGAACCAACCACAATCAGGAATGTAAATATTATATCAGTCATTTTTTAAATAATTAAAGCTTCTGAGCAACAATGATGAAACAGAAATTTTTGAAACTTTGATAAAATTATTTAAAAAAATTATATAAGCTAAAAAATAAAATAAAATAATTTAAATTTAAAATTTGATTAATATTTTTCAATTTTAAAATTCACCTTTTATATTTTAATTGAAAAATGACATTAATAAAAATGCTTTTTTAAAAAACGGTTAACAAAGCTATTTAGGTACAGTTTTATTTTATTTTTTTATTTACAAAATAATGATGAGCATTAAATTATAAATTTGATTATATGTTGAGATATATAATTACAAACCAGGATAAT
>JAOWBP010050852.1:0-17590 GCA_028571105.1 Tragopan temminckii | reverse complement strand
TACAGCTCCTCATGGCAGCCCTACAGCTCCTCATGGTGGCCCTACAGCTCCCTCATGGCCCTACAGCTCCTCATGGTGGCCCTACAGCTCCCTCATGGTGGTCCTACAGCTCCCTCATGGCAATACAGCTCCTCATGGCAATACAGCTCCCCACGGCAGCCCTACAGCTCCTCAAGGAGCTAGAAGCCCAGCTTTCCTGTTCACCAGGTTTGCCCCACTCCTTGGCAGCAGAGACAGAGCCCATGCACCAGGCCAGCACCCGGCCCACCTGTGCCACCCCTGCTGTGGGTGCCTGACCCTCATGTCTGGGCGACGTGCGGAGGTGCCATGGCATCACCTTCCTTCAGGGCTGAGCACAAAGGCTCAACTGTGAGCTGTGAGCTGCTGGCCCTCGGCCAAGCGGCCATTTCTTTATTTCGTTCCCTGTCTTTAAAGCTGTGGGTCGCTCCAGGGTGCAGTGTTTTGCTCTTCTTAAGTGGAACTGTTAACGACCCAATTTAAGCAATGTAAAGTGCACCCAGATTCCACAGTGACTTTTAAATCCGTGTAACATTAATGATAATCTGTAATTAATAGCGGCAGTGAAAAGGAGTTGTAGTTCAGTAATTAGAAATGCAGGATTAAAGTATTAGCGTATAAAAGAGACTTCTTAAAAACCTCTTCTTCCAAGAGACAACTCTGATCCCTTGGAAGAAAACAGTTTTAATCTGATACGACCTCAGCCAAACTCCAAGTTACCAAAAATACCACGGTCGGCCCTGGCTTGTGTCGGTCATCAGCACGCTGCCGCAGCGTTGGAAGGCACTTCACTGGTTTGCAGGTATTGGGTACTGTGTAGTACTCAGCAATGTGATCTGATGGTATCGCCCATTGGTTTTCCAGAACAAAAGCTGAGAATGATGGGTTTGAGAAGGAGCTTTAGTCTCTCCAGCAGGCTGTAGGGTGGGTGTTATGGGTATCCTGTTAAGTACAGGAAACCCCAGCGGCTGCCCGCCTTTGAGCCCAAAGCTTTCCTGGTGTATCCTCATCAAAGAGAGCGGGTCTGCAAGAAAACATAGGGCAGAGGTGTCAAGTGCATGCAGTGTGCTTGGCTTCCTGCCTGCAGTCCCACACAGGGCTCCGTGTTCCCCTCTGACTCTGCATCAGGAGTGGGCTAATCCTTCCATTTATCACAAACCTGCGGGAGCCTGAGGCACGCAGAGGCTCCAGGTAGAAAGGCTGCTCATCGCCTACGTGCTAAAGAGAGTGCCTGGGGCGGTGTTGGGCTGCTCTGATAGATGGAACAGGCTGTGATATAAATGAGGTTCCTAACAGCTTCCAGTCCTGCACTAAATCAGATCATCCTGTCGCACTTTTGAAGCTGAAAATTAATGCATTGGATACGTGAAATCCACAGAGCTCGAATCGGTGTTGAAGGTTTCCCTATCTAATGCCAATTATTAACCTACCCCAGGCTATCAATAATGATATATTACAGATAAATAACAGCTACGCCTGGGAGTCTACGTCATAGGAGTGAGAACAGCATTAACCATTTGACAGCTGTTAGCATCATGCAGTACCAGCTCTGCCCCGTCTGCATGGAACAGCCTGAGGAGCTCTCGTGGGTCCTTTGCCAGCAGAAGGCGTGGTGTCTGACGGAATGATCAGTTGCAAACTGCAGCAATTGCCTTGCATCTGCCTGCGTAAGGGCTTGGCAGAACCAGTTTGGCATTTACTTTTCCAGCCTTAGAGTAAGCGGGCTAATGACTTAAAGTGAAGCATTTGAAGGAGAAATGCTGTTGTGCAACATTTCATCTTGCTTACCAAACAGATCTTTAGTTAAGGGCTATTGTGCAGTTTTTATTGCATCTAATGTATAGGTTGCTCTCTTCCAAGATGTGTAAGGCGGGCAGTTCCCCCAAGCATGCAACGCCAAGTCTTTCAGCAGGAATAGATTTTTCTGGAACTGTGCTCACTGCAGACACAGTACAGACAGGTATTTTATACAGATCATCATGTTCAGAAATTGCTTTATTCGTAATTAATCAGTAGAAGGGGAACGGCTGTTTACGAGGGTGGATCGTGATAGGACAAGGGGGAATGATTTTAAACTGAGGCAGGGAGGTTTAGGTTGGATATTAGGAGGAAGTCTTTCAGCCAGAGGGTGGTGAGGCACTGTTACAGGTTGCCCAAGAGGTTTGGATGCCCCATCCCTGCAGGCATTCAAGGCCAGGCTGGATGTGGCTCTGGGCAGCCTGGTCTGCTGGTTGGTGACCCTGCACATAGCAGGGGTTGGAACTGGGTGAGCACTGTGGTCCTTTTTAATCCAGGCCATTCTGTGATTCTGTGACGTATTGCTAAAGGAAGCATTAGGGCAGTCAGTTCACCTTGAGAGACACCTGGCCTATCTGAAGAGCAGAAAAGTTCTCAACAATTTCCCCTCTCCCCTCTTCACTGCAGTTCTGCCTCATCCCACTGACTGGGGGATTTGGGTGATTCCTGCCTCCTTTTGAACAGCAAGAATTGTGTAATGCAGACACGTCCACTGACACGCAGAGACGCTGATGTCGTGGAAA
Source organism: Tragopan temminckii (assembly GCA_028571105.1). Taxonomy (NCBI): domain Eukaryota; kingdom Metazoa; phylum Chordata; class Aves; order Galliformes; family Phasianidae; genus Tragopan; species Tragopan temminckii. Next base: position 15,032 of record JAOWBP010050852.1, on the reverse strand, counting down.
TAGGATCCTCTCTTACATTAAAGATATGAGCAGCATTTGAGGTCTACATTATGGAAATTTCAGGACGGTGCCAATTAAACAGACAAGAAAATTAGTGAATAATGGGTCGTATCCATTACAGTCTGCAGCAGGTATATCTCGATTTCCTTCAGCACCTCCAGGGTGGGCTGTAGATGGGTTGGTGACGGGCGGATTGCAAAATGCAATGTCTTGGGAGGTGAAGTGAAAACGTGTGGGGAGCTTCGAGAGGAGCAGTGAAACAGTGAGAGCTGCAGGAAAAAGATGGTGGAGATAGGGCTAAGAGAACAGCCACAGGGCATCTTTGTGGGGAGATGTTGGGACGGATCAGTCAGGTAGGAACCAGACAAAGGGAAAGGTGAAGTGTAGATGTGGAATGTGCAGAAAAGCAAAAAATTCCGAACACTTGGGATAATTAGGGTTCACTCTCATTCTGTATTGTCTTATCTACGATTTCTGTTATCTCAATACTACTTTCAAGTAATACAGCTAAAGAAGACTATTTCCTGAAGATTTTAATTCAGCTTTTTAAGGAGCACTGATGCTGCTGTAATGCTTGCCAATGATTTGGCCAAAACAATGGTGCCCAAATGAGTGCTGACCTTCCTGTTGGCATGGGACAGCTTCCCACTGTATGTGTGGGAATGCCTTGCCCGATCTTGTTCTTAGTGTCTTGTGCAATCTGGGTTTTATCACTTCCTTAGGCAAATTCCTTCAGAGGATAACAAATCTCACTCAGCACAGGGTTTCTAAGCAGCTTCAAGAAGAGATTTGCAACTGGAAAACTTCATTTTTATTTAGTTTAGTTTTGCATGGTTTATTTTATTACTCAGACTCGTAGCTCTTTGGCTACTTTAAATACCTCCACGCTCTTTTTGCTATTTTGGGTATCCCACAGTGAGATGTGGGTTGCAGGTACTGCAGTCACATTCATGGAAGAAAAATGCTAATCCAGACTTTCTTTAAGGTATGTAATGAGGGTGTAGAAGGTATGGCACATCACAGGGGTTGCCCATTACGAAAACATTTTGATTTTTGTTTGTCTGTGCTATAACTAGACATATCTTCTGCCTCAGAAAGATGGGTTGCTACAAGGCCTGGGATTCTTTCTGTGCGGCCAGGAGGAAAGCAAGCAGTGCAAACATGCACCCTTGTACATTGCTCCTGCTGCTTTGCAAGCAAAACATCCATATTTGCAGACTTACTTCGCTCTCTGCTTTGTTTCTCTATAGCAGATTTATTTCCCATTAAAATCTTCAATCATTTCTGGGTTTGGTGTCATCTTAGCTATCTGCCTTCTTCCTGTTTTGACTTTTACTCTCTTTCCTTCATGTTACAAATGCATGGTGTAGAGATATTAATTAGCCCGGACACAGGGCCTGGATTGTCTCTTTTCATTGTGGGGCAGCAGATGAGGCTGCCCTGTGCTTGGCTGGGGCTGCAGCCCTGTGGTGCAGACACAGCCCCTGAATGATGGCTGCTCATGGTGAGAAAATGAGGCAGCGGTGTGTGCCTGCGATAAGGACAGGCTCTGCAGTTCTTCTTCCTGGGCAGCTTTCTGTAAACCTTATTGAAGTTTATTTAATCACAAAGGCTTTCAAATGACTGACTTGTGTGAAATTCGCTCGGCACTTGTGCAATATGGTAATAAAGTCAGATGTTAGCCAACTTCTCTGTGGGGAGGAGATTTGAATACACTTTGCTTGGCTTTTCACAGAGGTTTTAATTGACTGTTGTGATTTCTCGTTAACTTAAGACCATGGATGCATTCAAGGCCAGGCTGGATGTGGCTCTGGGCAGCCTGGTCTGCTGGTTGGCGACCCTGCACATAGCAGGGAGTTGGAACTGGATGAGCATTGTGGTCCTTTTCAACCCAGGCCATTCTGTGATTCTGTGATGATTCTGTGAGCAGCATTTCTTCATTGGGACGGAGTTTTGAACAGATATTTGACTTTCATGCGTTAAGATTCTTCATTCATAAGAAAATGAAATCTTACCTGGATGATGGGCCTCTGCCACTTGCATTAATGGACCTTTCTCCAACGGGCTTTTTGCAAACCACATGTCATTGTTCATATGGTTAAAGCAGGGCACAAGGGCATTTTTAATAATTAAACATCAATTCTGCATCCCCTTGTTTGATAACCAATTGCAGTATTAACATACGGGTTTTCTTTTCTTTTTTTTTTTTTTTTGGAATGGTAGTAGGTTGGATAGTGGGAAAAATGCATTCCCTGAAGGAGTGGGCTGGCACTGGCACAGGCTGCCAGCAAGGTGCTGCACCCCTGAAGATGCTCTCCATCCACAGCTTAATACTAAGAATGCATGCGGGAGTGACAGGTTTTTAGGCTCAGCAGTGCTTTGGTGGGCCGTTAAGTGTGGTGAAGGCTGAAACAGCCCATGTAACCCTCCTGCAGTAAGGAGGTGTGCCCACATGCACAGAGCTCAGCTACTCCTTGCACACCATCCCTGTTCCTGTGGCTGCTGCTGGGGTGTGCTATGGTTCAGGTTATCAAGCATCACCTTACAAGATGTAATTCAGACACTTTCTATAAGAGCCTTCCAAGCACAGGAGGCATTTCCTAAGCGAGCTGGGAGTTTTTCTGTGCATTTGAGAGCACAGTCATCTTGATTTCACAAACTCAAAGGAAAAAAAGCCCTACTTGGTCTGTGTTTTCTGAATGCATTTTGCTGCAGGAGGCAGAGCTGCTGAGTGAGGTGCAGCAGGAGGCAGCCCTGCTCCTGGGGGGAAGCAGCTCAAGGCTTTGATCCCCTCCCCTCTTTGTTTGCTCGGTGACTTTTTGTTTTCTGCATTAACTCAGAATTAATGGTATGTCCCCATGCTGTGTGGCTGCTCAGTGTGTTCCTTTCAGTCCTGTGAAGTGTTTACTGAGGGCACAGAAATACTTTGCTCTGAAATCAGAGCTTTAATTTAGGAGTATTAGAAAATTGCCTTCGTGATGCATAAGGCCATCTCACAAACAGTGGCTTTACCTCCTGGAGAAAAGTGAGCGCGTCTCCCCTTGGAGTTTGGTGTCGGAGTGTGGCTCCTCCTGGAGATCAGGTGATGGCTGTGTGCTCTGGGAGGTTTACCATCACGCTTCCAAAGGCTGTTCAAGAAAAAATGGAACACGAACACTCTTGGAGCTGCTCCATTCTCAGGTAGAAGGGATGGGAGCACAGGACAGAGATTGAGCGTCCCACCAGCCACGTCCTGTTGGATGTTTGGCCCACTGCTCATTTGTCACATACCCAGAATTTCAAGTCCTGGTGCCGTTGGCCATGGCGTCATCCTGCTGAGTGATGGTCGTCACCACTGAGCTCTGCTCCAAGCTGCTTTCCTTCAGCCTGGCGAGCTGCTCAGCCCCCAGTCCCTAACATTTGGGTTAGTTAAGAAGCTGAAGTGTCTGGGGAGTAACTGTCCTAAAAGCAATACAGCCGAAGGGGAGTTCGTGCCAGAGGTGTTTGGAAAAGCCCCAAGAGGTGTGCATGGTTGTGGGGACATCTGAAGTGACAGCAGTGCTAATACAGACAGCAGGAGCCCGGCTCTGCTGCTGCACCCATAGCAGTGGGAAAGATGGCAACAGCTTGGGAAAGCTTGTGCTGCACAAAGACACAGAGACATTAAATAGTACAGAAAATAAATTGAAAAAAAAGAACGTAGAGGAACAGACACAGTGGGACAAGGTCTTGGCTTGCATCGTGGGTAGCTTCACGGCGATGCCATTGCACACGGGCTCAGGATCTGTCCCCATCAGTGGGTTTGTGCCCTGCGCATCTGCACAGGCCGGGGACTGCTCCCGTAGGTGAGTTATAATGGCTGCAGGTTCTGTGTTTACATTGGAAATACTTGACAGAGCCTTAAATAAGCAGTGCTACCAGGTGGGCTTTTAAGAAAGACGATATTTATAAAAAGTGCAGTGGCTGTATCTGAACTGAACTGCCGTGTGCGTTTGTATGACATTGTGTTTACACTTTGCTCGTGATTTCTTAATGAACTCAAAAGTTGCTCACTGATCAAATAAAAGCAGGAGATCTTTGGATATCACTGCACTGAGGTTGCTTTGGACTTAAAGGACGGTGCCAAAATAAAAATGGTACGCTTTACAATGTCCTTTACAATGTCCTACAACGTTCTTCTGAGTGCTGCTCAGCATCTCTGTGCATGTGCTGGTGCTGGAGATCCAGCCAGGGACAGGGTCAGCCTTCCCACATCTCAGATATATGTGTGTTAAATCTCAGGGAAAGGATATGGCAGCAGTGAGGAGATGCTCCTGATGTTCAGACCGGTCTCTGAGGCCTGCGTTTACATGAGTTGCATGAGGGTTTCTCATGCAAGTAGCCCTGTTAACTTCAGTGCATAAACGGTGTCTTTCCTTGTGCTCATGGGTTCACAGGATTAAAATCTCTATAAACGTTAGTAGATAACATGTTCAGCAGCCTCAGAGCGCTGTGTTTTTCTTAGCTGCAGCACTGTGCAGTCATTCTACCTCTATAAAACCCGGGGAGGGACTTTAAGGTGGGCCAAGCACATCTCAGAGCTTGGCTGCTTGATTAACACAAGGCCTCCCGGTGACAGCACAGCCAAACAAGCTCCAGCCCTGGCCCTGTGCCTTTTTCCACTTCGCTGCTTCTGCTGCCCATATGTTTCAGCTGCCAACGCAGAGCATCGGGCGCATTTTAATCACTGGTTTTCTTCAAATAATTTTACTACCGTGAGAGCAAATTTACAAATGCCTTTTACACTCTTCGTGATACAGAACTGATATAGTAACAGCATTCTTTTTTTCTGTTTTTCTCTTCCAGGAGCAAATTCATCAGTGGTTGTTGATTTCATGCCTACGTCATCATGGAACATCTCAAGTGAGCTAGATAAAGGTAAGTGGACAGAAAATGTACAAGCATGTGAAATCAGACTTTAAAATCCTAATAATTCTTCTTGACTCGGCCAAATCAACAAACAAAGAGATGAGGGAGCATTTAAGATAAGCCTTGTTTGCCTTGTGATCATTTGACATTTAATTACGTGCAGTTCTGTGATTCCTGGAGATTGCTGTGTTCGTTTCTTGTTCCAGTAAAATGTTCCACATGGTAAAAGCATTTCAAGATGTGAGCTCTGCTGGTTTATGAACTGCTTGACATTTTGTCTGGTGGATCTTAGGCTCTGAAAGCAAAGTTAACAAGCATCGGGCAGAGTCATTTTGTCTCATTGTGTTTTATTATGAATTTTAAAGGCTTTAAATTAATAGGAGGGAAAAATACATTTGCAAGTGGTAATTATGTGTGACTTTGAGCTCTCTGAAGAGGGTGTAGTGAGAAAAAGAGATATATTTCTTATTCTCCTTCATTTGGTAAAGTATGCACCACCAGTGCTTTAACTCAAACTGCTTAGCTTCCTCTAGCCCATATTCCAAGCCTGCAGCTTCTGAGTCAGTCTGCTCTTTGAAACCCTTCACAGTGGAGGATGCTGCTCACCTCACTAACTGTTCCATTTGTCAAACACTCTCTTTCCATGTGCATATAATTTTGTCAACCATTAATTATTTAGACTGACATTTCCCATCATGGAGTTCTGCCACGGACTGTTTCCCCAAATCTCATAGTCTGCGTTTTGTTAATGCTTCGTATGAACATGTGTGCATAAAGTTTTATGTTGAAACATAAATGTGTTTTCTGTACTAAATATGAAGGGAATCTCTAGTTCTGGTGGTTAACTCTTTCACTGAAAGCAGTTATGTGTCAGTTCTCCGGGCAGCATTTACCTACAGGGTAGGTTTTCCACTAGGATGTGGTCCCTCATCACAGAAGTCAGGGTCATACCTTGTTGAGGTGAAAGAAATATTCTTTGCCAACCACTGTTGGTGATGTATTCTTCATTCTCCGTGGTAAGCCCCACTGGTTTGATTGATAAAGGGCCTGCAGTTGGTTCGCTCTGTGTCACGGGGGAAGGTGTGTGCCTCCAGCCAAAGCCCAGACAGAGGGAAAGGTGCATAAATGATACCAAAGGTAATGTAACTTTTCAGCAAATCCAATCTGAGCTGAGCTGAAAAATAGTCCCCAGTAACTTCCTTGTTATTATTCCTTATTAGAGTTTTGTGTCAAATGTTTTCTTATGATCAGGGTGATTTTTTACTGGTATTTTGGCTAGGGCTGCTCTCTCAGCGGGACATACCTCCATGTGAGCACTCTCCATCCTTACTTTGACTGACTGAGCTGGGGAGCAGAGCAAGGTACTTGCAGGCAGCATGCACTGCATGAATGACCCTCTGTGTTCTGTGTCTGCTGCCTAACCACTGCCAAACAGTAAAATCACCAAAGTACCAGGCTGTACCAGCCGGGGTTTGGATGTCCCAGTGAGCAGAGGTGAAGCTTTGGGCACTGAACCATCCTATTGCTGAAAGCAAAGCCTGCAGCTTCTGCTCCAGCACTGAGCCTGCCCTCAGTGTTCACAATTAGAACATTTTCCATGTTACTTTCATGGCACCTGTTGCTGAATTATTTTGTCAGAAACAGGTAAAATGAAGTTTCACACTTCTAATCCACCTGGAATGCAGCAATTATCAGTGGCTGGGCTGAATCCTGCATTCCTGGGGGATTACCGGCCCCTTTGCCTGCCCTGATTAGCATTTAGACAGCTGTAAGCTCGCACACCTAAACATGGATTTACATACGTGATTAAAATGCATTTGCTGCCCAAAAAGCTTAGTCAGAGGGGCAGGTTCCTCTGTGTGCCCATGGGCCAAGCGAGGCACACATGCCTTGTCTTGCCCATAAAAGCAGGGTAGGTGCTGCCATCTCTCAGGAAGGTCTTTGAAACCCTCACATATGGAAAGCAAAATGCACTGCAGCACATGCTGATAGAGGCATGCACTTTGTTTCCATTTCTTTTTGCAAGCAAGCGTCTCAAGACATCAACATCCACTTGTCTTTGCTGCAGTCAGCCATGAGGTCATGCGGGCGGCCCAGTAAAACTTATTTTAAAGCCTATTAAGTTCACCACATGAAAGCGGTTTCCAGCCAGATTTCCCAATTAAGCAGCTGTCCACATTAAGTGGCTCTAACTCTATCTGCTGTCTTGTGGAAATAAGCAAGTCTTCCTTGAACACGCCTTCGGCGTTTGGGCAGGAGGAGCAGCTCGTGGGCTCGTTAAACAATATTCTGCGTTTTGAAATAATTACTTAATATGGTGCTTTCCCTACCTCGGAGAGTTCTACAGTGATTATCTTACAACTGAGCCCTATTCAGGTTTCAATTTCTGTTAAATAAGCTAAATCGACAGCATTAAACAGTTGCCTGTTTATTCTTTTTAACAGGAAATGAATTTAAAAGAGACGCAGCCACCCGTGAAGAGCTGTTGAAAGCAACGATTGATGGGAGGGAGGAGGTGGTTTCTCACCAAAACCTTAAAAAAACAAACAAACTATGCACAAAAATAAAAAATAATCACTGTTAAAATAAGAGAAATGTAGCTGTGAGCGTTTTCCTCTTTCCCAACTTGGTAAATCATGGTGTGCAGAGGGACTGCCACAAGGGAAAAGAGAAATGAAAACGCGATCAAATAAGTATTTAATTATATAAGGAGAAATAAGCGAACTTCAGGGGAAGAGAGGGGGCCTGGTGGGAGGGAAAAGCCCATCCCAGGGGGAGGAGGCAGGATGTGAGCCTCCTGCCACAGGTTGCTGCCTGAGGTTCCCCTTTGGCTGGGAGACCCCACAGCACTGCTGTGTTTGGGGCATGGTGCTGTGAGGGACAGGCTCGGCCTTCCTGCTGCTTTAGACTCTCTGGTTTCCCATTTCTTTGTACCTATGCATCACCTCCCCAGTGTCAGCCAGGCTCCAGCTCTTGGTCCGAGAAAGTTTTGCATTTACCATGAGCTCTTGGTTCCCTGATGGAACCAAGTGGTGGTGGAAGGGTTGGCTTTTTCTTGCATCAGATTTGAAAGAAAACCTTTCCCTGTGAGATCTGCAGGTCCTGCATATATTCCTTTCCCTTTTTATGGCCTGTCTGCTTTGATAAGCAAGTATAAAACACTGGAATGATTCAGGGCTTGGGATCCGTTTTCATTTGGAGACATCTGCCATCCCAAGCCTGGGCTCACAGCTCCCTGCTGCTCTCAGCTCTGCATGGCACAGACCTCAGTGCAGAGAGCAAATATTCCCCAAGGAGAGGGCAGCAGGAGGCAGGATTTTGCAGAATGTGCCCCAAATCCACTGGTGGTGGTTTGAGGTGAAGCTGGGATTTATCTTCATGCATTCCGAGGCACACCAATACGAGGATCGCCTGTAGCGAGGCACGGTGTGGAGGAGCCTAGAGCAGAAAATGACCAGGGCAGGGTGAAGCAGGGCATGGAGAGCTGCAGTATTTGCAGTGCTACCCTGGACAGGACTGTGCACGTCAGTGACTTTTGGAGAAGGCAGCCTTGCCATCCATGCTGACAAACCCATGCTGAAGCTGTCACCTCAGCAATTCCTTCCAGGCAGGGATATGCCCTGGCCTTGAGTCTTCATACAGAAAATCCTTCTGATGGCCTGGGGAGAATTTAGCTCTTAGGCAAACTACATCTTAAGAAACATCAACAAAAGCAACCGTGGACAAAGCCGGGAGGGTCGGGGCCTCCTGCCTTCGGCCTCAGTCCTTTAGAGATTTCCAGATTTTCTTTTGAAATCACTGGATGTGAATTTGATACGTGTGGTGAAAGGGGAAGAATTACAGCTTTCGCATTCATGCACAATTTACCTTTTTATTTTCCTTTATTATCTGGGGGATATTGGGTAAATCAGGCTCCCCCGACGGGGCTCAGGGTTCGGATTCTATTTGTGGGGTCCTGTTAGTAGCACGGCAGTAAATTACTGCTGCTTTGTTTGAAAATTTTTTTAGCCACAGTACATTAGCTCCTTTTGTTTGCTTTTCCACTGACGGAGCGCGCGGTTCTATTTGAGAATTTGTGTTTCTTGAATGTCTCATTTATAAATAACACAGGGTGTGAAATTTGAAGGTCGTGGGACAAAACGAGAAAAAGAAACCACCCTGGGTAACACGCGGCATTTGTGGCAGAAGTCTTGCACGAAATGCTTTGCTTACGTGGGATTTTGTGTAACCTCAGTGTGTGCAGCAAATGTCTGACCATTGTACATAAGGTAACTATATATAATAACCTTTTCCTGGCTCATCCAGCTATCTTTGTTTATTTGAAAGATTGATAGATCAGAGGGTCAAGGGACGTGTTTTATTGTAAGTTTCTGTTCCAAATTTCCTGACATTTTTGGTTTAAAAAAAAATAGAGCTTTAAAAGGCACAGAAAGGGCTAATAAGAACCAGATCCTCAAGTGATGCTATGTCAAAATGTCAAAAATAACAGCTTTTCTTTGACTCGACGGCATTAATCTTAGGGCACATACCTTTCCGTGCACCCTTCCTTTAATAGCTGGAGTTTTTGTGTGCAGCTCTTTACTGCCGAGCAGCTTCTAAAGTGACAACAAAATCCCTTGATGGTTTTCAGTAGTTTGGTTTATAGCTGGATGTGGACGTTTGTTTACCTATTCCAAATCACTTTTTTTTTGTGATAAAGTTTAGAGGCTTCCTACTTGCGCTATAAAACTGGTTCCTAAGTAAAGGAAGGCTTCATTTCCCCTTGCTGGATTACAGCATCAGAGCTATCACCGAGGCGGCCGTCCTCAAACCTAGGACTAAACTCAGGAAAGCAGAGGCAGATGTGAGCCCTCACGTTTGTAAGAGGAATTCAGAGGTGTGAAGGGCAGCGAGGTGTACAGCCCCCATCCCGGAGCAGTGGGATTCAGGTGCTCAGCCCTGATAACTTCGGAAGACCCAAGGATCTGTGCTCTGTTTCCCTCCATCAGCCCACCCACCCTTATAGCCCGAGGCAGTCCTGAAGCTGCTAATGATCGGAAAGCAGCAATTAATTATGAGAATCTCAGACGTAGCGAACGTCGCGTGGGGACGTTGAAAAGCTGATAAAGCCTTGGGCAGCAGTCGGCCTGTGTCAGGTCAGTGTGTGATCCTCGGGTAGAATTCATGCCTCAAATAATGGCTGGGAAGAGAAAGCCCCGCACACAGCTGCAGTGTGTATCCTGAGCTGAGCCTTGCACATACACAGTGCTGAGGAAACACGCTTGAAAACGAGCAGGGCGAGCACATACAGGAGTGTGTTTCCTTTTGTCCCAAGAGAGTTGACATCGAATATTTCCGCTTGTTTGTCTGGACTTCTTTAACTCTGATATCCTTCATATGGGCTGCCAAATCGTGGGTCGAGTGCGGTATCCCTTTCCTCCCACTGCCATTCCTCTACTTTTATTCATTTGAAATAAGTGAAATTCCAGCCGGGAGTCTTCCTTTTGCCCCCTTTAATAACAAGGGGCTGTTGATCGGACCCGCAGATCGGACCTGCCGGGAGTTCTCTTCCCTTGTGAGTTATGGGCAGATGAAGCAAGCCATGGTTAATCCTTTTTCCAACTGAGAAATATGTGCTCTGTCAATGGCCGCACTTGGGTAAGAAATTCTGCTGGTTCCTTCTTCAGCTTAACTGGAAGAGCATAAAGCTCCGCTCAGCTGAACACGTGAAGCAAACAAAAAAAACCCATCCTGCAAGTTGTGGGTGGGCTCGGAGTTGTAGACTTTCTCCCTTGAGAGCAATTCCGTATGGAACATTCCCACTGCCGGAGCGGATGGCGGTGCTGATAAGTGGGAATGTGGGCTGCATCCACATGTAGCGTCATCTGGGCTAATGTGGCTCATCTTAAGCTCAGGGGGAATGGAAATCATAGAATGATTAAGGTTGGAAAAGACCTCTGCTACAACAAGTCCATCTGACAGCCTATCTCCACCATGCCTACTGCAGTGCCCAGTGCCTCGCTGCACCTGGGTTTAAGCTGCCCCTGCGCCTGCAGTGACCTGAACGAGGGTTTTAATTTGAGCTTTTTCCTGAACGTTTTGAAAGATTAGAAGGGCTCAAAGGAGAGGATAAGTGAAACAATCGTTCTTCTCATGAAACGAATGGTTCAGGGACTAATCCTGCATCCCCACCGTGCCTTAAACACCTAGTGAAACCAGAAACGCGGAGCACGCACGGTGCAGCAGAACCCTCCTATGGACAGGGAGGCTTTTACTGCTCTGAGAGGTGTCTTTGGTAATTTAAGATAGAGCAACCATGTGGTCGCAGAGGAGATTAACATTCCTTGGCCAGAGAGGATGAGCTTTTATTTTGAAAGCCACCTGGGTTCCACTTAAAAGTGGTGGAATACTTCAGAATTTATTACGGCTGAGCAGGCTCCTATTTAACAATGTCAAGACATAGCTGTGGAAATACACACACTTTTCTTCTTTGGAGACACGCAACGCACCACATTTCGTCCTCGCACAGCTGTTGCTGTTCTGTAACATCAAACCAGTGCGGAGTTTGGCCACGAAGGATACCTAATATTTGGATTTTATATGCAGTGTCTCCAATTTATGCGCTTAGAATCATGAAGATGACTTATGATGTGTTGTGTTTGCATTGGCAACGGCTCAAAACCAGAAATATATTTCAGGCTTGGCTTTCCAGATATTATCTCAAGTCATTTAAAAGTTCATTATAGGGCACCCGCTAGTGCTGCTATAGTAAAAGGGCTGTCAGCATTTTTCAAGGGTTTATAACTCAGCCATTAAAAAGAAAAAGGTCTGTGGGCTGAAACTTGGCATTCAGGGGGTAGGCCCAGCAGTAAATTGTTTTTACAAATTAAAAAAAAAAAAAAAAAAAGTCAATTTGACTATTATTAAATTATAGGTGGGCTAAATTGTATTTAGAACTTATTCAGGCTATTCTCCTGTACTTCTGTAAATTAAAATGTGTCTGAAACGTTCTCATAGAGCGCAGCTCTAAAATACGGACCAGCTGTTGTTGTTCTTGAAATCCTGAGATTGAACTGAAAATATAACAACAGCGCTTATCCCAGCGTAGCACTTTTCACCTTCAAAGTGCTTTACGAGCATTATCTCATTAATGTACATAGCAGCCTCCCCATGATGTAAGAGGGATTATTATCCTCACTTTATAGCTGGAGAAACCGAGCCAAAAGGTTTAAGGCTGTTTTTAAAAGGACTTAGTTGCACAAATCCCGTGTGAGCTTTGATTGGCTTTGGGTGTCTGCTTCCCTTCGGCTCTTCTGAAAATCCCAGCCGGGGTGATTCACCCAGCACTGCTCGGAGCCAACTGCACTCACACTTTCCAATGGCTGCTGCCACTTGAGTGTCGTTAACTTGTGCATAAGAACCATCATGTTTCTAACAAATGATTCTTTTGGGCAGAGGGAGTCAGCTTAGGGCGGCAGCCCTGCTCACCCCCTGCTGAAGCCCAGAAGGAGGATCTACCCCTGTTTTTCTTGGCCTCTTTTGTCCCAAATTAGACAGCGTTAGAGCTGATGGCACCAGAGAGTGGCTGGACAGAAACCTGAGGAGCTGTTTTGTTGTTGGTTGTCGTTAGGGAGAGGATGGTGGTGGTAGCTTTGGGGGTTTGATGGGCTTTGGTAGGCAAGGGTTAAATTTGAGGGCTGGAAGTAGAATTGGGCTTCCCTTTGGCTGCCCTGTGCTGGGTGAGGGCAGCAGTGGGTGGCACTCACCCGTTCTCTCAGTCCGGTACTCCTCAAGTTCCCAAAGCTGGCATGGTTTGGAAGCGCTGTTGGACCTTCAGCTCATTGTCAATAATAGAAATGCTTCACCCGTGAGAAACTTCTTGTGAAGATTCCAGCTGCCTGGAACTTTCCCTGCTCACATCTCATCTCAGGTGCTTTACAGTCTGCTGCCTGAGCTGATGTAAGATTTGGATGCAAACTGCATGGATTGAAGGACTAAGCTAAGCTGAATTTTGAGGATGCTATTTGTTGTAGAGTTCCTGTAGCAGTTTGCAGAGAAGACAAAGAAAGCTTGGGGAAGAGTGGGAAGTCCTGGCACCAGAGGCTGCTTCTGTGGGTACCTGCAGAGAAGTCGCCTCTTGCTGTGATGGCCGTACTTCCCCATTGCCTCACTGTTGGCACTGGTATTTTGAAATCCTTCTGCATTTGGTATCCCACCCAACATCATTATTATTCCTTTATTTGCTTCTTCCGCACACTCCAGGACCTTTAAAATATTCTATCTACTGTTGGTTGTCAGCAAGACCATCACAGGACTGAGGCCATTCTGTTTTCTATCTGTATTGCACTGAAGATGTCTGAACTTCCATCTTTGAAACACAGTCAGGAGTTATGTAAAGGATTGTGATGTAGAAATGTATTGGATCACTGAGTGTGGTTGCCCACTTCCGTGTGATTAGTGCAACTTTGTTAAGCACAGACTGTGGGGAGAGCCCAAGAATACGTGTGTTGATTTAGATGGTACTTCCCAATGAGGTTATTAAGGTGCAAGTCAGAAATGCTTTTAGTCTTGCAGAAGTGGCTCTGGAGAGGTAAGGAGCAGCCTGGCACCCAGGTGGGATGCTGAGCCCACTGTCAGCCTTCACCACTCAGCTGCTCTGACACCAGACACGGTTTTAGCTAACCAGGTCCATAGGAGCACAGGTAGCAGTATGATTTTGCAGTTTCATATCTGCGTGTTAACAAAGTTGATCAGTGAAAGATTGCTGTGTGGGCAGCTCCCTTGTGCATAGCGCTTATCCTAACAGCACCTCGGGAGAACAGGGATGTGCTGCACGCAGTGCTATGCAAATCCAGGTAAGAACTCACACACTAAGGAGATTAAATACAAAGGGGAGAGATACTGATACTCACAAGACATAATGAAGGGAGTAGCCAGTGAAGACATGATTAAAATAAGTAATCAGGGAAGTGGATTAGTTGGGCAAGGTACTTAGCCAAGCTGTTTTTATTGGCTGCTGGAGGTCTTTCTCCTAATTTCAGGCAGGCTTGCTGCTGCAGGTAACAGTGGATGCAGCCGACCGTGGCTGCTCCAGCAGCACAAGTTCACTTACTGATGGGCCTCATCGACCTCCCAGTCCCGCTGGCAGAGCACAGCAGCAGGGCCCTGGGTTTCCCACTGCCTGGCCGCCCTGCCGAGACAGCCAGCACTGCTAATGGGCTCTGCCCACTAATGACCACGTTGGGTTTGAACCTGTGACACCGAGATGAAAGCCCGCGTATTCCATTCCCCAAACCCAATCCATCTCGCTCTCTGCCTTTAAAGGATTTAATTGAATGCTGAGTATAGTTAACTAGAAATGGCCTTCTTCCTGACCGATGCAGAATGAAATAGCACTTGACAGGAGAAGGCAATGATCGTGAATGGATTAGAAGAGATTAATTTTGTGAAATTGTGATTTAACATTCTCTGTCTTAACAAAATGAAAGAATTCTTGATCTTATGCTTGCAACTATCATGAGACCTATTTCAGATTAAACTTCAGTGCCCTCCCCAGAGGACACACTGACTGAGAAGAAAGCCTTCATCTCACAGATATGATCCCCATTCCTTCATCTGTGCTCTTAGTGCTTGCAGAACCATTTACAACGTGTCTGCGCTGCTCTGCAGCTCCATTAAAAATGGCTCTGAGGTCCTCGTGGCTGAGTGGCTTATTTCATACATTGGTACATTTTGTGGATGCAGACATGAGCAGGGGCAGAAGTGTGGAGCACAAGCAATAAAATAAGCGGCTGAATTTTCAGTGGACATTTTTGCATTTACTGGTTAGCGAAAAGGAAAAATAAATTAAACAGAGGAGAGGCATTACATCTTTCTGCTGCGTTGAATGAAGCCAAATATAGGAGGATGCTGAGAAAGTGGAGAAAATCTATGGATGTACAAAGGAAAAGAAGCTTTTGAGAACAACAGTATGACTACTGTGTGACTACTATGAGTACTGTGTCCAGTTCTGGAGCCCCCAGTACAATACAGACAGGGAGCTGTTGGAGAGGGTCCAGAGGAGAGCCACAGAGATGATCAGGGGGCTGCAGCACCTCCCCTACAAAGACAGGCTGAGGGAGCTGGGCTTGTTCAGCCTGGAGAAAAGAAGGCTGCGGGGTGACCTC
>JAOWBP010050850.1:0-17607 GCA_028571105.1 Tragopan temminckii | reverse complement strand
ATCATTTTTTCCTCATCTTCATCTTCATCATCTTGTTCATCATCATCATCATGATCGTTATTGTGAACTTGTACGGCCACACCAATACCAGGTGAACGACCAGAATTCAAAGTTCGATGTTTGGTTTGTTTCATTTGGTTGTCCATTGTTCGTATAAGACTTGATGACAATTGCCTGGTTTGTTGGTGTTCGGAATTTTGCATCTTGTTTAATCCAACAAATTTGATGATTTAAGCTCTTGTTAAATTTACACTCGTAAATATCCAATTGGGGACAGCTTAACAAAAAAACAGGAGAGACAGAAAGCAGCAAAGGTCAACAAATTTCAGAAGAAGAAGAAGAAATCAATTTTGAAGAAAATTATGCTTCACAAAATATGTCAGCTATGGAAAAAAATATAGCTTTTTATAAATTGAAATGTATGTTTAAGGCCATTTGAACTTGAAAAAAACAGATATTTTCAATGTAGAACCAACCAACCAACTGTGATGGTCAAGTTATTCAATTTTTGGTAAAATATCTTCTTCTCTTATCACATTTAAAATAGTTTTCTCTTAAATTTGTGGCCGATTAGGTTGAAATAGTTGAAAAAACAGAAAAACAAGTAAAAATTGCCTTAGGTGTTGAATTTAGATGAAGACGACACACAAGAAATCAGATCATGTTTGGTTAGTTTGGTTGGTTGGTGTGCGTTTTAGTTGATATCGATGTTGGGAAAATGATGCTAACCAAACCAACGTTGTCCGGTTTATAGTTGACTAGTTGTTTAGATTTTTTTCTTCTTATAAAAATTTATTCTTGGTTAAGTAAATAAGATTGGTGGTTTGGTGGCCAGGTGAGTGACCACCGAGTGACCACCGGAGACTGCTACTCCACCAACAACGGAAAAACGGGCTTCGGTTTTTTTGCTTATTGAGTTTTTTTGATATTAAAGTAGATTTCCTGATTATTCATAAACAATTTTTGTTATTGTTTTGCTTGGTGAAGATAACAAATTTTGCAGCGAAAAAACGGCGTTGTTTTCAAAGTGATTTACTGCCAAAAATAATTTTGGCTTGATTGATTTAAAAGCAAAATTTGATTGTCCAACTTGATGGCTGGATGATTTGTTTGAACAATTTTTTAAAAAAAAAATCTGTTATAATTTTATATTTGAAGAAAAAATCATTGAAGCCAGTCACATTTGGCCATTTGCCAACACATAAAAAAACTTGTTTGACACTTTTTCGTTTGGTTGTGTTCTTCACCAAAAAACAAACAAATTATTCACTCAATCAAATCTGTCAATAAAGGGGAAAATAGAAGAAAATTTAATCAAAAAAAATTTATATTAAAAAAAACAAGGAAGAAAATTAACCAGAAAAAAATCCTAAAATGTTTTTGACCTTTTTGGTTTTGTGAATTTTTTTTTTAGAATTACAATTCAGAAAATGTAATTGTAAACCAACTAATTCAAAGGTTAAAACCAGAGTCATTTTTTGGGTGTCATAAATGACCATAAAAAGGTCACACACTAGGGTTAAGGTTTGACAATAACACTTGACCTTACAGACAAAAAACAATTAAACAACAACAAAAAACTAATTAATTTACAAATGTTTTATAATAGAAAGCTGGCATTGCCAATCAAACAACCAAAAAAACAACGTTAATTTTTATGATTACATCTCAAGCCATATTAGATTGTGTTAGCGAATGCAAGCAAAAAAGGTCTGGCTGTTACTCATAAATGTTTATGACCAACATTACGAAAACCAAGAGCCCTAGATCTTTAAATAAAACAACATTGTAATATTATTGTGTTGGGTGAAATGTGATTGCCAAACGATCCTGGATCATATTATTTTTATGATACCAGCACCATAGCATAATATAAAAGTTCATTCTGGTTTACATCGTAATCATAATCATCGCCATCATCATCAAAAAACATCGTTATTATCATTCGAAACAAGAATCCAACAAAAAATACTAAGCAAACGTTAATGGTTTTTAATAATAATACGCTAATAATAAATTATTACGGAAATGTTATTATTTAGGATGTTAGTATTGTTGTTTGCTGTGTATTCCTGTTGGTTTGTTAGTTGGATGCTGCTGTCCATCATAAAAAATATGCGTTTTTTACAACCATTTTTGTGGTGGCAAGAATGCTGTAAAATAATTAATATTTTGTCTGTGTGGTTGTTTGGTTAAGAAGTTTAAAAAAAATCAAATTTGCCGCTATCTGGAACCAAACAACAACTGTTCATAAATGAGGTAATCAATTTTTATTATAACAATATGGCTAAATTGATGTTTGGTAAAAATAATCAAAAAAAACATAATTATTTATGTTTAATATTTTATGAAACCAAATTCAATTTATTGTTTTGGTGAGAGAGAGAGAGAGAGAGAGCTGACAAGCTATTTGAGAAAATTTACCAACCAGACACAGAAAATAGTTTGATTCAGTTTTGGTTAAATAGGCACCCAAACCAAATGAAATCACGACAATAATCAATCAATTCAATGCAACTTCACCACTAAAACAAACAACTTGAAAACTTTTTTTTTCTTCATTGTAAATTAGGTTTTTGTTTTCTATGAATAATTTCCCTAAACAAAAGAAAACAACTTACTATTCTTTTTTGGTTGAAACTTTTTTTTGGTGGATTCGTAAGGATTTACCAAAACGGAAAAAACTTTGAATAATTAAATATGGATTCAATTCAAAACAATGCGAAGAACAGCATTTTTAATTCAGTTTTGTCAATGTTTTGATATTTTTATCAAACTAGATTTAAGAGACGAAGTAGAAGAAGAAAACAGCATGATGATTAGACGATGTGATGATGGTGAGATGGTGAATGTGATGGTGTGCGCTCTGTCTTCATCATATCATCATTTCTCGTTATGCTCTATAGCACTTTTTCATGTCAGCATTAAACTGTTGCTTGCTGTGTTTGTGTGTGCTGTGTGCTATGAACACAAGCAAGCAAACCAGCCATCAACAAGCCAAACATGCTTGTTTTCAATGATCAAAATGTGCATATGCATTTCATACCAAACATACAACACTACTACACAACACTTTTTTGCAAGAAGACCATCTTCGAGGTTTCATTCGGCTTCAAGACTGAGACTGAGAGAGCGAGAAGAGAAGGCAAGATATATCATCTTGTTTGTTTGCTTCAGCATAGAGAAGATGATGATGAAGAATGTCTTGTTGAGGAAATATCTTCTGGAGAGAGCAGCTAACAAAGCTATTTGGCTTGTTTAGTTGCCTAGTAATATTTCAAGGCACACACCAACACAGCAACTCAAAACCGAAAAAATCTTATTTTTATATTAAAAATTTGTTGCTGCAACTTGCCAAACAAACAAACATGAATAACACCAAGAACACAGCTAGCACCAGCACAAAAATATCTTTAATTGAAGGAATATATTTTATAAGCTTATGTAGTTTTTTTTGGCTTCCAGTAAGAATATTTTATGATGAAAAAACAACATTGGATACATGTTAGGAGACTGGATCCTGGATACTGGATCTTGAAGATTGATGAAGCATTTGTCCACAAGCATCATAAACCATGATCTGGCGATCTGACCTCCCACACCAATCCTTGTGTGTCAATGTTTTATTTAAGTATTTATAAAGCTTTTTATGAAGAAAACGTAGGTTGTTCCGGTTTTGTTTTTATGTTGGAGATGATCATTCGTAGGTTGTTCATTCGTTTGTTTTGTTTAGCTTGAAGGCTTTTTGTAAATAATAAAACAGCACAGCACACCAATTATAACCATAACTAAATATGACCAAATCTGGCGCCAAATCTTTAAATTCAAAAAAAAAACAAATTTCTGAAGCCAAGCTGTTAGGCGAATAATTCATGGTTGAATGAATCAATTATAATCATATTTTAAACGATTCATTCAAACAAACAACAACCTTGCACGAATCCAAGTATCCAAGAATCCTTGGATCCTTGAAAAAACATTCTTAAAACATTCCCAAGACTCTTAAGATTGCTAATTTGTTGAAATTTGATTCCACAACTAGAAACAAAAAAGCGAAAAATGACAAACAAACAAATTATCTATATGAACATATGAAATGTCCGAATTGAAACATTGAAAACCCATAATTCAAATATGACATTTCATATGTAAAATTATAAGAGAAAATAACATTTTTTGTGGACAGGTGTTGTTTCAGGTTACATTTTGCAATGACACAATAATGTGCTGTGATGATGTGATGAATGGAAAACAAGTTACATATTTCACCACATCATCGTAATTAGACCAAACTACAATAACACAGCCAATTTAGTATGCTAGCATTGTAATTGTGGCATTTTTTGTTTCAAAAACGAAAACAAAAGCTCAGAAAAATAGCTTTCGTTCTCGTTTTTTGTTTGTCAACAACAGCAAAATGAATACAAAACTGGGTGTCATATTGTTGTGTATTATTGTGTATTCAAAGGGCTGATGATGCCTGGTGAATTGTTAACATGTTTGATATTGTTTTCAGTAAAGTAGGTGTGCTATAAACAAACAAAACGTTATGAAACTGTTTCCGTTTTACGAAACAGCTTTTAAAAAAAAGAGATTTCATCAATCAAAACTAAATTAAATTTAATTTCAAATTTCTTCAATTAATAGAAAGAATTTTGATAATTATTTAAATAGATTTTCAAGGCTTCCAAAAAAAATAGATCTGACCATAAAATTGAGCAATTTTAGATGAATGCTAAAAGTGAGCATTCAGTTGTCCAGTGTTGAGCATTGCACTGACCATTGGTCATTCATTTGGTCAATGAGCGAATATCTCGCAATCTCATTATCTCCTATCTCTAGTTTTTCATATAAATGAATAATGGTTATGCATGGCTGATTGTATTTGTGTGTTGCTTGTTCACTAAATCTAAATGGCTCACAATTTTATCTTATCAAACCAAAAATATATCAATCCTATTCGACAAACACAAACACACTAAATCATCATAAATATATTCAAAATGATAAATGAAATGTTCATAAATGACATTCAATCATTTGAGAGAATTGTTCATTTATGAAAGCAGCTTGATATCTAAAACAACCCTTTTTGCACTATTTTTCAATGATTTCCAATTGAAATTAAATTGCTAAAATTATTATATTTTGTTAATTAATCCAGTTTTTTTTAATCCAATTTATGTCCAAATGTCCAAATATGATTGATGATCATTTTAGGGTGGTTAGATTGGCTTGGTGTTATCATACAGCAAAATAGATTAGCAAAAATGCATTTTGTGATCATCATTATAATCAGCTTTGTTTCTATCATAAAAAAGGGTTAAAGGTTAAATGTTTTATTAGCCAGCCATTCATATTTGGCTTATATTTGGCTGATGGCGCCAAATACAAAGCTGCTTATTAGCCTAATTTGTTAACGAAAATGCTGTGTTAAATGTTTGAATTTATTAATTCAAATATACACAAACAAAAGCTACCAGCATTTTGTTTAGCTTGAAGCTATCATAAACCCTAAATCATCAACACTTGTTACGCTAGCTGCTTGCCTGGTTGCGCTAGTTGTTGTTGTTGTTCTGGTTGCGCTCTGATTTTCTTCGTTCGTTAATCTAAAATGTCTGTGTTCCACCCATTGAATACTAAATCACACACACCAAAGTGATTATGATCATGCTACTGGTCACTGGACTTCATGGACAACCCCAGAAAAAAAGGGTTAATCTTATATCCAACCATAAACACAATCATCATCCTAAAAAAACGAATGAAATGTCCGATTTTCATAACAGAAAACCTAGCTTATAAAACGGACATTTCATACGTAAAAATCATATTAATGGGGAATAGCTTTTTTTCTTCTTGTTCTTTTTTTGATTGGCTTATATATAAAAAAAACATCAAAAAAAATTTGGCTTTTTATGGACAAGCAAGCTAGCCAAGCAAGCTGGTTGAGCTAGCTAGTCATCCTAGCCTGTCAGCCAAGCCAGCCAGGCCCAGTTAAATAATTTCCGATCAATATTTCATCCAAAAATAAAACGACGACAAGCAGCATTTTGTTTTGTTTGGTTGATGATGCTTTGTGTGTTAGCCGCATTCAATCATTATGACACACTCTTTCACTATTGTACAACATAACAACACAACGGAAAATTAACGAGGCAATTTTGTGTTATATAATAGGATGACTTCGTTTTGCTATGATATCTAGTCTATAATCAATCAATCAATTGATCGATGCAAAGAGTTATTGTGTCTGTCCGTCTGTCCATCTTATCCAAATTTGAATACCTGGCTATTATAAAAAAAATTTAAACATATGTACGAAAAGTTCATAACATTCTTTTATGTAATAATATTTAAACAAAAGCACCATGAATTTTCCGTACATTTAAGAAAAAAACAATACAATTTGACTTTTTTTTGGTCAGACAATCGAATTTTTTTTGAATTTCGAACGAAAAATCAAATATCAAATTAATTCGAAATCGAATTTTTAAATTCAACACAGCCAAAGCAGACATTAACATGTTCCATCACCAAAAACTTTTCTTATATAAAAAACTTTTATAATAATAGGCTTGGGATTGATCAAAATAAGAAAATTCCAGTGGGCGGGAAAAACAGAAATCAAATTTGATTTGAGTTCAGTGAAGAAAACCAGATTTGAATATAAAAAAATTTACATATGAAACGCCTGTTTTTCTCATTGAATCACATGGTTTAAGACGGACATTTCATACTTCATAATTATTTTAAGTAACCAAAATTTTACATATGAAACGCCTGTTTTTTCTCATTAAATTACATTGTTTAAGACGGACATTTCATACTTTACAATCATTTTAAGTAACCAAAATTTTACATATGAAACGCCTGTTTTTTCTCATTAGATTACATTGTTTAAGACGGACATTTCATACTTCAATATTATTTTATAACTAGTTAAAAAACTGTATTGATTATCTGATAAGAAAATCTGTTAATAATACAGAAAGACAGACAGACAAAATGGACAACTGGACAATACAGCACACAAATTGGTTTTCTAAAACTAGCCAACAAAAAATCAGGAAAATTAACGAGAGTGATGTGTATTGTGATGTTTGGGTTAATGATGCTTGAGACAGACAGACGGACGGATGGATGGACAGACCAGCAGTACAACATGAAAAACAAGCTTGTTGGTTGTCTTGTTGATGGATTTATAATTGACAGCTCACACACTCGGCTTCATTTCATTCTCTGAGTCAACATGAACTAAGCTGTACGAAAAATAAGTAGTCGATCTATAGAAAGACATTTTTCGATCCCATACGACCATCTATACCAAGCAAGCTCTTGTTTTTTCCATTATTGATTGTACGAAAAATATGTTACATTAAAATGACTACATATTTTTCGTACACTCACATAGAGAGAGAAAGAGACTTAATAGATAATAATATACGTCCATTATGGATGGATACAATTTATATGTTACGTCCATTATGAATGGATACATTGTTATATTTCGATCTTGCCATAATACACCTCTATCTCTCACTGTGTTGTATTGAATACAAAGCTGGCTGTATTACAATGACACATCACGCTTCATCAACAATCATAAATCTCATGTTTGTCTGTTTGTCTGTCTGTCTGTCCGGGGAAAATTAACGAGCTATAAAAGATCAATTCAAAGATGACATAATAAGACATCATCTTGTCATCGAAGCATCAATCACAATCCGGATATAATAAAAAAATTGATTTTTTTTCATATAAAAAAAAATAACTCTTTGATGACCATTTTTGTTGATGTTTCGTGATGTGCAATATTTGGCTGTGTAGACAAGTTAGGGAGAACAGAACAGACACGAAACCGAATCAATATTTTATTTTTTAGCAAAATTACTTTTCTCACTCACACAAACAACAACGGAAAAACATTCGAAAAAAGTTCAATTCACAAATAACGTATAAAAACAAGATTCAAAGATTCGAAAATATTCAATTCACAAATGACGTATCTTGTTTTATATAAATTAATAATGGTGGCACATTGTTGAACATAGTTTGCGTTGTTGACGGTGTGTTGGTGGAACATTCAAACATAGTAACGATCATCAATCAAACCAAACAAACAAACAAGCGAAGAAGACAAATGGCATAATGAACAAATCAATCAAACCAATTTTAACAAGCTTTCCTAATTAATCGATCTGATACAAACACACAACACAACAAGCTTGCTTGCTTTATTTCACCAAACAAAACTTGACACACAAAAAAAACAAGACAAATTGATTAATGAGTCACATATTAGCTGGCCAACCAACACACTAACCTTATCTCCACTCCATTTTCCTATCAACCCTTTTTGTTCTTGTTTTTTCTGCTTGCTTCTGTCAAAATTTCATTCGAATAGAACCAAAACAAGAAAAAAAAATTCGAACATTTCGGTTATTGCCGGAAAATTTTTTCTTCTTTCGATTCTTTTCCGGGAAACTTTTTTTGTGTTGTGTTGATGAAGTGGGCGTGGAATCTAATCCTCAATATGCAAATCACCAAAAAAAACGTGATAA
The DNA here is from genome assembly GCA_028571105.1 of Tragopan temminckii. NCBI lineage: Eukaryota > Metazoa > Chordata > Aves > Galliformes > Phasianidae > Tragopan > Tragopan temminckii. The sequence continues at coordinate 9,043 of JAOWBP010050850.1, read as the reverse complement.
ACATTCGAAACAAAAAAAATTCGAATTAATTTAATTCGAATCTTTTTTTTCATAACAAAAAAAATCGAATTATTTTTTCCTAATAATCCAACAACACACCAAAAAACAAATTAATCCAGCCCGAAAAACAAAGTTGCAAAATTAATAAAATTAGTTTCATGAAACGCTCACCAGATGGCGCTGTGATTGATGGTTAACACAACCAAAAAAGAGTTAGCTTGGTTTGATTAATGTCCGTTTGTGCGCCCAAGAAATCGATGAACGACACACCAAGAAGCCAAGAAAAAAATCGAATTTTTTGTTGTTGTTTCGAACGTTTTTTTTCGAATGTTTTTTGTTTGTTTGACAAGAACAGTTTAACTTTTTTGTTGTTCCGTTCATAAAAAACGAAACACAAAAAAACGTTCGAAACAACCAGAAACATTCGAAATAAAACGTTCGAAACAAAAAAACGTTCGAAATGCACATTAAAAATGCATGAGTTATATGATGTTTGTTTTTGTTCTGTTAAATTGTTAAATAACAACAATATCAAAAATAATTCGAATTTTCGAATCTTAAAAAAATAATTCGAACGAAAAAATGTCCGCCTTTAAAAATAAATGGCCAACGAACATTTTTTGTGGAACGTTAACCAGAAAAAAAAGATTGTTTCGCCATTAAAAAAAATTCCCGCCAAAAAAACAATAAACATTCGAAAAAAAAGAATTCGAAAAATAGAACGCTAGAAAAAAACGTTCTAAATATTTAAAAAAGAATTTTGCTGGAATCTAAAGAATCTGGAATTATTATTGTTTTGTGCATAGAAAATTTTCTTAACACTTTTTTGTGGCTATTAAAAATGCATTCTTTTTTTTGAAAAAAAAATTCATTAAAAAACATAGTTTTGTTACGTTGTTTATGAACGGCACCAACCGGAAAACCATATTGTTCATGTTGTACGAAAAGTTTGTAGCGTTTTTTTCGGTAGAAGTGTTTCAGAAAAAAAACACAATGGATTTATCGTACAGTGTAATAATATGAACAACATTGTTATTAATTTTGGTTTGTTTCGGGCCATTTCGCACCAAAACAAAAAAGAATAATAATAAAAGATATTCGTAACGTCATATAATGACACCCCACATGGTAACGTCATATAATGACACCCCACACTGTAACGTCATATAATGACACCCCCGGCATAATAATAATAAGTTTGAGCAGACAAGTATGTGTTTATGTGTGTGTTAATGATCTATAATCGATACCTTCAATGTTAATTATGATCACATCGATGACACAAATTTAATAATCATGGCACCAGGACACAACCTCGAATTCTGTCTTTTTTGTGTGGCATTTTATTAACATGTTACAAGTTTGTTTGTTTGTACAAACAAGAAAACATGTTGTTTATGTGATGCTCAAACCAAAAACAGGCTAACGAGAGAACAACAAAACACGAAACGAACCCTGAAGAAATTATACAACACTAAACCAATATTGCACACAAATTACAAAGCACACATGGGACATACACAAAAACACAAAAAAATCCCGCCCAAATTTCCCTGTATCAACCAATCACAAAAAAGCTAACAATTTCATGGGCGTGGCTTTTAGCAATTGTATAATTTTTTTAAATTGCTCGTAATTCATTATAGACAGCACATAAGCCACACCCACCGTGTGCCACCACCACAGCTTGAAGCTATATTTTTTGTTGGTAACACAAAGAAAAAATCATTACTGGAAAAAATCTGGTGAACAAAGGGGTAAAAAAACTGGTGTGCTCCCTAATTGAAATTTGGTTTTTTTGTTGGTTGGTTTGTTAACTGGTTAAATGGTTTGTTGTGTTGGCTAATGTGTGCCGAATGTTCCCTTAACCACATATAAGGATTCTATTAAAAAAAGAAAATTCTAGAATCCTAGCCAACAATTCCAAATGATTTTTTTTTCTTGGATTCGTTTTTGGATTCTGGAACCAAATCTTTGTAGCAAATTGAAATTCATTCGAAAAAAATTGTATCCAAAAAAATCATTTAGTGTGGATTCTGCTGGTTGGTTGGTTGGTTATGGTTCATTGAAACGAATTAAAGGATTCGTCATAGAACCCTTTTTTCAACAAAAAAATTAACATATGAAATGTCCGTTTTTAACCATTGTTCCCTGTTATAAAAATCGGACATTTCATTCTTCACCAGCCAAAAAAAAATTACAAAGAAAATTTCTTTCTAGTGGAAAGTTTCCCTGACAAATCTACAATTTCAATTTTTTCAAGATTCCACTAAAAAAAAAGAAATTCGAAGCACCAAACCAGAAAAAAAGCAATTTAAATTATGTTGGTTGGTTGGAATGTGAGCTGTCCACAAATACAGTTACACTTGTTTTGTTTTGTTTGACCGCATTCTGGCCGGCCACACAAAAAGAATTCGTTTTGTTCATTCATTCGACGAAAATCTTGCGGTTTTTTTTGGTTGGATACTTCTTTTCGCTGGCAAAAAGAGAATCCAAGGAGAATCCAAGAATCCAAGAAGAATATGGTGATATGATGATCCAAACATGAATCCAACATCCAAAATTATGATCAATTCACTAGTATTCTCTGTTGATGACAGCCCGCTCTCTTGGATCGTATTTGGATGTGTGCTATATGGCAGCACTAATGATTATCTCCTAAATCATGCTCGCTCTCTCTCTCTCTCTGAGAATCGCCAACATCATTTAATCATTCCATTTTGGATCCATAAAAAAAAAGAAAAACTGGAATCCTGGAATGTTTGGTTTGGTTTGTGGCATTCATTTTGATTGCAGAGTAAATCATTCTAAATCATTCGCGGTGAATGATGATGATTTAGAGATGCTTGGAGATGCCTGCACACACACACAGAGCATATGAATCCAAGCCAAGAATCCTAAAGAATCCAAGAATCCAAGCAATTATAAATAGCGAATCCTCATACAGCAAAAATATGATGAATAGTGATGATATGATGATATGATGTGATGATGTGATGATGTGCCCGGTGTTTTATTAATAAATCATCATCATTTTACTTGATTGCTCAATATAATATAGATTAGACATACACTTATGGACGGACAGAATGACTGATGGATGGACAGACAGACATATGATGACTGGACGGACAGAATGACGTGTTATGGCTGACTGTGTTAAGGGCAGTTAGTCCTAATGGACACGACACAACCTGACAACGATGACATGTTGACTTTAGAGATGATTTGCAAACAACACAACACCAACAAAAAAACCATTAACAGAATTAACCCAGAAAAATAAAATTCTACAGGAATAATTCGCTTTTTGAATTCGAATTTAAACTAACCAAAAAAGCAAAACTACAGGATAAGTTCGCTTTGTGTGCATAAATTGGTGGTGGTTTTTTGGGCTTGTTTTGAGTTGATTTATAATTCATTTTTTGCTTTAAAAATTTTAATTTTTTATAATGCGCCCTTTTCACTAAAAAAGCAATTAGTCAAAATGCGGAAAACTGACGTCAGATGGCGCTGAAATTGAGATGATTGATTACTACTATTGCTGCTGCTGGTTTTAAACAATTCAATTAAAATTTTAGCATATGTCGGTCGGTCGGTCTGTTTGTCTGAATGGGACACCAGCTTTTGGTTGTGTCAAACTGGATGTCAAATGGAATATAGAATGGAATATATCATGTTGTTGTGTTCTATTGTCTAGTTGCATTGTGATTCAAATTCGGCTTCAAGAAATCGAATGTTTTTCAATTGTGAGCAATTGTGATTTCGATCCGGTCTGTTACAAAGCTAACCAACCGAACCATTCACCAAAATATAATTCATTACAAATGTTTTCTTTTTGTGTTATTGTGGTTGAATATGCAATTTTTTTTTGTTTGAATTCGATTTCTTGATGCCGAATCCAACAACATCCAGAACGAAATGTCATTTGTGAATGGCACACTTTGCTTGCTTGGCTGGTGACCGACAAACGCCACTTTTACAGAAAAAAATCCCCCAAAATTCAATTTGTAATTTAGAATCAGAGACAGATGCACAAGACAAATCATGGAAATTTCTTTCTTGTTTTGTGGTTGTTTGGTTGTATGAAATTGACTACGAATTTATCGGACACCAACCAAACCAAACAATAAAATGCTGATCATGTTTAATTATAAATTATAATTAATTAATTCATAATTAATATTAATTAATTAGTGTTGTTGTTAACAAATCAACATTTTGGTCAATATTTGTTGATGATTTTGATGACACAATTCATCATCAACCACAAAATATTAGCTTGTACGAAAAGTTCGTAGTGATTTTTTATATTTCAATTCTTTACAAATATCACTACAAACTTTTCGTACACCAAAAAAACAAAAAATAGGGAAAAATTCCAACACCAGATGGCGCTGAATTTCATAAAAAGCTAACAAGTTGATAATTAGTTGTATTGTCAGGGCAAGCAATGTCTAAAAATCAGCATTTATCAAAATTGTTATAAGCCAGGCTGGCAGTTAGTCAGTTAACCCTTTTAATCCAGCACAAGTGTCTGTCTGTCTGGTGTGGTGTGGTGTGATCATCACACTAAATTTCTAAGACACAATTTGTGAGGAATGATGGATGATGGTGTGATAGTGTGTGATTGTGGTGATCACCGTCATCATGAAATGCGATACATTTTGCAGGCAGAATTGCAAATTGCAATGCTGCCATCATCATCCAACACACTTCATTTTCGATGTTGTGTTTTAATAAAATCAATCTACACAAAAGCTAGATTTGTTAAGCCTTTCGCTCTCCAACTCTTGTTAATTTTTTTGCATTAATCTTTTTGGAACAAGTTTATTATCACAGCACGCAACTACAAGATTGACCAATTGGCCAACATGGGCAGACAGCTCATAGACACAATTGCTGTGTGTTTGACGGCCGGCAGGCATTTTGTGTGCAGACACAATGTTGGATCACGTTATTGCATCATCATTATTGGTGATGAATTATAATTTTTGCTGTTTTGTTCATGTTGATGTAGTGTTGTATTGTAAAACCCTTTAGGCTCAATAACAGATTAGCTTAGAAGATGAATGCATTTTGCATAACTTGTTTTTTTTAGTTGAGATTTAGAAGAAAAGTATAATTTTCTTAAGAATGTCCATGTGCATCAATCATTCATGGATATTAGGATACAAGGATCCAGAGTATTCAAAGGATTCATGCATCCAAAAGATTCAAGGATCCCAGAGTATGCAAACAGGCTAGGATACCTTCCCGAAAGCCACTCCCAATCTTGTTATCTTACAATAAAACGGCCACTATCCAAACCAGCAAACGAAAAATAAAATTTCCCAAAAAAGAAGAAAGAAATTTATGTAAATTTTATACAAGATATTCTTGGTGAATTTGGCAGGGAATTCGAGATAATATTAGAGATGGATGGTTGCTTGGATGCTTGGTCCAGCACACTGTCATATTTTTATAAAGCAATCATTTTTCTTTTTGGACCACAAAAAAATAACATTCCAAAAAAAAAAAAGAATTTTAATAACTTACCAACACAAAAAAATTCGAATTCTTGATTGATTCGAATGTTTTTTTTTTAAATTAGAAAACATTCGAAAAACAAAAAAAAACATTCGAAACTCAAACACAAACAAAAACATTCGAACACAATTTCGAATTGTTTTTACACCAAAACAAAAACAATCAGGCTGTTTTGCTGGCTTCTGTTGTGTTGGTGTGTTGTGTTGTGTTAATGTGACTTATCAATTGTTGCTTTTTTACACCAAAATTTTTTCTTTACAATTTTTTTTGTTGGTTGTGCGCACCGACACTGTGATCTGTTCTGTCTGTCTGTCCGGTTGTCTGTCTGTCTGCGTTCACCAAAAGAAAAAAATCCTGCACAAAAAATTGCAATTTTTTTGTCTGTTTTGTTTTGTCATCCTGCTGCTGCCACAGCCAACGCCAACAACAATCAAGCTATCGAGATTGATTATCAAAATATTGTTAAATATTTCTGTTGTCAAATATGTTTTGAGTGTGTGGCTGTGTTGTTCTGTGTTTTTTAAAGTGGATTAATTTTAATTTAGTTGTGTGGTTTTTTAATCAAACTAATCAAACATTGATAACATTGTTATTGTTGTTTGATTTGGTTTGGTATTTTTTTTTGTATTTTCTAGTGGATTGCTTAAGTGTTTTGTGTTCTATGAAAAAAAACGGAATTTTGTGGAAAAAACGGATTACGGATACGGACTTACGTTATTTGTGAATGGTTCGGTGATTATTTTTTGGTGATGAAGGGTTTTTTTCTGGAACATTTGAAAACACAATTAATTGTATTGATTTTTTCGTTTTTTCTTCATTGTTTTTTTTATTTTGGTTCGAATTTTTCGAATCTTTTTTTTCTGTAGAACAACAAAAATTTTCGTTCGAATTCTTGAAGAAATTTTAAATTGTTTTTCTTTTGTAATCTTCTGTTGATTATGGTTTTGTTATGATTCTAGGAAACCGAAAATTCTGTTGTGTTTTGGTTTGGTGAATGCTCGTTTAGTTTTGTTTGGTTGGTGAATGCGACTGGTGATTTATTTGGCTGACTTGTCAGTCTCACAGTCTGACTAGTTGACTAGTTGACTGGTTGGTTGGTTTGGTTGTGTGACGACGCACTAACACACCAAGACGACTACTTGGCTGTTTTATAAGCAATCTTTGGATTGTTGTTGGATCGCACTCTGTGTCTGTCTGTCTTGGATACGGCGTGATCGGGTCTTGGTTTCGTTCTGATTTTCGGTTTATGGTTAGGTTGGTTGGCTGGGTTGGTTGCTGGCTGGCTTGAACAGACACACTGAATAACACACTAACAGACCGACATTCAACGGTGAATGGTGGATTTGGACGCGCACGAGTCGTACTGTTTCATGGAACGATTGTTGATCGTTTCATAGTTGAATGATCCATTTTGGAACACGAGCCACAGGCGCCCATAATCACACAAATTTCAAACAAATGATTCGAATTCCTTGCGTTCGAAAATAGAATGAATTTTTAGGTTTCGAACGTTTTTTCGAACCAATTAGAACACAACAATAAAAAAATGATTCGAATGTTTTGTTGTTTGATGGAAAACATTCGAATATGACAACAAAAAACATTCGAAAACAAACAAACATTCGAGCCACAAATTAAACAAGCCAAGTTAAGCTAGTTTGTGCTCGTGTTCGGCTAGTGAGCTAGCATCACTTTTTTACGAGCAAAAAAAAGAGTTTGGTCAGTTTGTGAAACGTGTGCTCGTAAAAAAAAGAAGAAATTTTATGAACACAGCACGAGTTAGGGTGAGTGAGAGAGAGCGATGTTTTCGCTTTCACTTTGAGTTTGTGTGAGGACAAATATGAGTGAATGATGCTTGAAGTGTGCACACTACACAAACAGACAAAACGTGATTAAACAAAAGAGAAACTTGTTTGTTCAGCTGTCCGGTTGTTGTTGGACACGATGTTCGATGTTTGTGTTGTTGTTGTGTTTGCCATTGTCCACCACCAATTGTCCATTCTCCCAAACCGAATCATATTAACCGGACAGCACACCATCAACACACCAAAATGCAATTCGATAGCATATTTCTGTCCATAAAAAACATAGTAAAATAATTTGAGACAAACCAAACCAAACAAAACAAAAAAATTCGAATTCATTTAGAACCAACACAAAAACATTCGAATATCGATAGTATCGATAGTGATAAATATCGATTGTTCTTGAAAAAAGTCAAAAACTTCCTTTAGAAACTTTTTTCGAATGATTTTGGTGCAGCGCCATCTTTTGGAGAAAATTCTCAAATTTATTTTAGAATCTTTTTTGTTAATCTTGATTGTTACATCATTTATGAACACATATTTTTGGAATGTTTTTTTTTCGTTCGATGTTGTAAATGTTTCGAATGTTTTTTTGGTTGTGGTATAAATTAATGTAAAAAAATTTTTAAATAACAAATTGTTCTTTAAGTTTTAAAACATTGGTCATTTGCTGATTATGATCTTGTTGGCCAGATGATGAAGATGGTGCACCGGAAACAGCAACCCTTTTTCCAGTTTTATAAGCAATGGACAATAATGTTGATTTCATTTTCATGTTTTGTATTGGACGAATTCTCGATGATAATTCCTGGCATATCATTTCACTGGTAACCATTGGTTTTGAAGATAATATTCGATGCATCTCCAACACCATGTTCCAATCATCGAGATATTGTGATTTGTTGTTAATTGAATTTTTAATTGTGGTTGATTGTGGCCTTGATTGCTGTGGCTGCTGTTGATCATTAGCCATCGAAAATATGCCAAACATTAAATTTGAAAGTAAATTTTTGGAATCCAATTCATTTCCGGTATCATTTTGTTGTGATCTTAGCTGTTGTTGTTGTTGCTGTAAACGTTTACGTTTCAAATCTCTTTGTTCATGAACATGCCGTAACAAACGTGGCACAATCATCTTGGCAAATTCATCTGCTTCTAATTTCATCAAACTATAATCGGAAGTTGATTCACCATCTTTATGGTCATCGTGTCTTAATACTGTTTGCACAATTCCGCCACCACCAATTTCATTTTCAGATGATAATTTTCTTGGTTTACTGGATTCAGTTCCAGTGTTCATCAACTTGCACAGTAAATCTTGTTCTTGTTGTTTATGTTGTTGTTTTTTATAAATTTCACTCCTAACAAAATATTCATTATGTTTCAATCCACTTTTCTTACGTTTTTTCTTATTTTCTTCATTTTTCGAACCTGGCTTCAAAACTTTTATCTTAAATTTTGTTTGTCCATTTTTTGTTAAATCATTCTCTATTAAATAATTCACCGGTGTTTTTGTTGTTGTTGTTGATGTTTTGGTGGGTGTGACAGTTGTGGTCGTCGCTGTTGTAGGTGTGGTGGTAGGCGTGTTGTTGATATCCGAGGTAGGTGTGTCCGAAAGTTGAGTATTTTTACTAAACAATTCTTTACTAAGTCGTTTAGCTTGTTCTCTTAATTGCATTCGACGTTCTTCGCTAATTTCAATTTGAACA
>JAOWBP010050849.1:0-17609 GCA_028571105.1 Tragopan temminckii | reverse complement strand
TGTGCCCAGGTGGCCAAGAGGGCCAACAGCATCCTGGCCTGCATTAGAAATAGTGTGGCCAGCAGGAGCAGGGAGGTGATCATCCCTCTGTGCTCAGCTCTGGTGAGGCCGCACCTCAAGTACTGTGTTCAGTTTTGGGCCCCTCTCTACAACAAAGACATTGAGGCCCTGGAGCGTGTCCAGAGAAGGGCAACGAAACTGGTGAAGGGTCTGGAGCACAAGTCTTATGAGGAGCGGCTGAGGGAGCTGGGATTGGTTAGTCTGGAGAAGAGGAGGCTCGGAGACCTCACTGCACTCTACAGCTTCCTGAAGGGAGGTTGTGGTGAGGAGGGATTTGGCCTCTTCTCCCAGGCAACAAATAGAACCCGAGGAAATGGCCACAAGTTGTACCAGAGGAGGTTTAGGTTAGATATAAGCAAGAACTTTTTCTCTCAGGGAGTGGTCAGGCACTGGAATGGGATGCCCAGGGAGCATTCCAAGACAGTCGCCATCCCTGGCAGTGTTCAAGAGGTGCCTGGATGAGGAGCTACAAGATATGGTTCAGTGCTTGTGGTAGCAATGGTGATGGGAAGATGGTTGGACTAGACAATCTTGCAGGTCGTTTTCAATCTCGCAATTCTATGATTCTATAAAATAGTCCTAAAAGCACAGGAAGAAGTATTCTCCTCCCTTTTACAGCTTCAGGATATAAGCAAAACCAGGAAAGCAGTACTGCTCCAGTTGAAATTAAAACATGAGCAAACCAGGCCGAAACAAAATTGGTTGGAAGATGTTCAAGAAGCCCATCTTGTTAACTAATTTAATAGTCATATTTAATAGCCATAAAGGTACTTCAATCTTCTCATGAGGGTTTAACCTTCTCACAAAGGAGAAACACCGTAAGGTAAAATCTAACTTAAATTCCTTCTTTTCCTTACCTAAACTCTCGTATGATATCACTATGTTCCACAAGTGTAAAACTCAAGTTTTGTCACGCCATTTTTTATACCTGTTCTCCCCTCCAGAATGTCTGACTAACTTGTGCCACAGACAAAAGAAGGCAGCAGGCTCTCTCATAGCATGGCAGGGACATTTCTGTGGTTATACAGGCAACCTCTCCAGGACAGTTTGCCAAAAACTAGTCATGTAGATACGATGGGGTTGACAGTGGCAGAAATACAGACCTACTGATTTTTTTTTCCCCAGTCACTTTTTCCAGTTATCAAGTCCAATTTAACACAGCTCAAAGCAATTAAGAATGAAATAATTTGTACTCATACTTTAAAAGGAGAAAACAAATTCAGGCCCCTCATCTTTTTATTGACAAAGGAAGTGTAGCTGGCATCAATCTAGTCCTTAGTTTTTATAACATCTACATTTTTTTCCTAGAGTTAAGACCATATACCTAGAGCAAATATTCCTAAAGAAATACATTTTTTAAAAGTATTTTTTCTTTTAATTTGAAAAGGGTATTCAATTTTATTCCCGCTAACCAAGGACACAGCAGGGGAAGTTGTATCCAAGAGCACTTTGCAAAGCAAATTTAAATGGATCCTCTAGTTCTTCCGAGGGAGAAAGAGGAGACAGGTTTTTAAGGGTGGCTGACAATACAGAAAAAGCAGCTGAGGTGTTGCCGAGATAGATAGTACTAATTATTAAGCAAGTTTCTAATAGGGACAGTTAGGAATTTAATTGTCAATATCACTTTTCTGAGAAGATAAGCATGTTAATCATGTCAGATGTGCAGTGTGGGATTCCCTGTAGCACTCCTGAGGCTGAAAATGGAACACTGTTAAACACTCCAGGAAATGAAGAACAATTTGCCTGCTAACATTGCACAAACACAGAACTGTTTACAGGTGCTAATATAAAGGCTTTATAATCTGAAAAAGGCAATTAAAAAACTATTAATTTGTCTTGCATTTTTATATTGACTACTTCTCCCTTGGTTCCAATATTTTCTGGGTTTAGTTCACTATTTACTTCATTGCCTCTTAATGTAATCCTATCAAAAGAATTTCAATGGAATTTGTAGAAAGAAAGAAGAGCCAAACCAGAAAAAAAAAGATGGTTAAACAGCAAAGAAATTCAGAGCTGGGCAACAGTCCAACAAATTGTGTTGTTTTATTATCTGATATTTGCTCAAGTCAGATGGAACATCTGAGACTACTTCAGTGATTACTAATTATGGCAGAGAGACATTTGATAATATGTCCCATTCTCAATATGCGCTCCTCTGCCTGAATTTTGCAGTCATCCTGCTAGCACCACAGTTTATTACTTGCTACACAGAACTATGGCTTGTATTCAGCACTTCTCTTAGGAAAAAAAAAAAAGCGCTGATCTTGATTTTTAAGTACCAGTAAGTGAAGTAACCTTTAGTAAATTAGTAATTTAATTACTATAACTCTTAAAAACATCCAGGTCATTTTAGAATCAAAACCCAGCCACTGGACCTTGGCATTCAGGGTTCGTAACTACAGAAACTGTGTGAACTTTCTCTTCCCAAAAGACACAGAATGCTCCTTTGATAAAATACACAGATTAAGCTCCTCAGGTCTTCAACCTACTGCTACCCAGTGGAACTGCTTATACACCTGAAGTCATACTACCAATACCATTATTTTTCCACAGTACAATCATTCAATTCACTCCACAGTCCCTCACATGTACAACCACCCTCCTGGCTGTGTTGAAAATACACAGTTTGTCCATGTCATTTGCCATTAACATAGTTGTCTTATACCCAACAATCCCTCATCTAATCATTTTCAAATCTCAGGTAGTAACAACTCTATGCTTCACTCACTCCATCAAAAATACTCTTTTGGTTCCCAGGGAATCCGACCAGATAAGGATTTACTATTTACCATTACACCACCACTTCCCATTGTGTCATTTTTGGTGGGCAACCTGGTTTTGAACTTCCCTCCTCCTATAACCCATACAGCCCAAAAGATAGATCAGTCAAAACTCTTACCTTTGGCAGGCCTGAAACCTAATCCCTTTGATATTAGTGGAAAGATTCTCACAATGAATTCATTACACACTTGCACCTAACCACTACACAAACTCTAAAATCTTACATTGTTATACACAGAAACGGAGATGAACCAAAAATACAAGAAACTTCTTTCCATCAACGTGAAAAAGGTTAAAAAAAATTGAAGTTTAAAGTAATCAGAACATGGACTAGAGTTACAGAACTGCTACAGGCTAAAAAGCAACCCATGAACAAGTATCCCATCCAAACAGCCAAAGTTTTAATCAGAGCTAAGAGAAAATACAGAACTCCAATTGCCTTATCCTATTAAAACATTCCCAGTCAATAACTTTAAATCCACTATGAAACAAAACTGTTTCAATGCTGGAGCCAAACTAACAGCATACAGATTACTCAAAAATCAGTTTAATAAACTTGAATCATAAGGACAGAGCAGTCAAATCATTTCAACACACATCACACCATGAAACAAATAGCAAATGTTTAACAACTGAAACGATGCAAATTGAAATACTTTGCACACTCCTGCTTCTGTTTCTTGTATTCCAAGGTTTTATTTTGTGAATCTGAGTTTTAGCCAAACAATTTTCATTCCTGGCACAAATGTACTCCCTGGAAGACACAGCCACAAAACTTTTCCAGTTGAAACAAAACCCAAGACTATGCTAAATAGTTAGTCTTTCATTGTCAACAGAAAAATAAATCACGCGCTGCACGAAACATTGAGCATCTTACAAAAAAGTTTATTCAGATTCTCCAGATACATCAACATTCCTCAGTTCACATCCACTCAATTCACTCAACTCAAACACTTTTTAGAAGTAACAATTAAAAAAAAGAGTATCTTCACTGAATTCACTTTTCAGGAAAAAAATAAGCTGTCAGGTGACACTCTCCCAAAAACTATCCCAAATCCTGCTAAGTACACAATTCCTACATAATTTCTCAGAAGTTCTCAGAATCTTACAAGTCTTCTTGACTGTAACCCAACAGATTTCAGTAAGACCTGGCTAGCTTTCAGAATGAAAGGTCTGTTAAAGGTCTACAGTTAATTGCTTCTCACAGTTAACTGTACAATTTATTTTTAATCATTTTTTATTTGAAAACCAACCACCGCTACTCATGAAGGTAAGACAGCCACTGTTTCTGAACGTGATTATTCCTATGACTGTATCAAAAACATGCCAATGTGCTTCTAATGACATCAAGTCAACATTAGCTTTTTCCCCCCTGCTTAGGACAGCACAATGTTTTGAATGGCTGATACAGCATGACACTAAAAGCTTTCCAAAGGACACACGTACCTTCCATATAAATGTCTGGCAGCATTGGCCATGTATCATAAACCATGCATAAATTCATATGACATTAAAGCTTTAAAATGACTTTAACTGCTATTACTTTGGCTTATGCCACATGAATCAAAGCAATAAAGTGATACTAAATTTTATAGTTATTAAAATTGGCTAACAAAAAAATTATATCAAATAATAGGAACATACTTGCTATAGCTATTCTATCAGCAAAAATCTAAATATCTGAATATAAGACAAATCTTAAGAACGATTACAGAACAAGTTTAACCACCAGTAACTCTTACCTTATGTGCTGGCACTAGATTAACTAACACTGTATCCAAAAGTTCCTGTGACACAGTATCTCCCTCACAAATGATAGAGCTCATTAGATCAACCATGTGCATATGTACTTTTTGGTTATGTCCATTGCTGAAATTAAAAACAAGAATTTTCAGTGTACTATCCACATAAAGGACAAAGTTTTAATCAGAATATTCTCCAAGATAATACCAAAAGAAAACAACTCATGGAATATCAATAATAATAATCAAATTATACGTTTTCTTAGTAGTCAAACTACTGAAGTTTCTGGACTGCATATAGCACTTTTTATAGCGCTCTCAAATCTCATGCCCTCTTTGTTTACAACTATACTAGAAAGGACTCTATCAGTCCCTACCACAAGAATAAGACAGAAAACTAAGAAGTTTTTCTCCTCTGCTCGGCGCTGTTGAGTTCACATCTGGAGCACTGTGTCCAGTGCTGAGACTTAGATACACTGGAGTTAGTCCAACAAAGGGCCAGAAACATGATTTCAGATTGGAACAGTTCTCATAAAAGCAGCAGTTGAGAGAGATGGCTTTTTTTTTTTTCAGCCTCAAGAAGCAAGGGCTCAGTGAGAACTTGTTATATTTAAATACCCGATTCAGGAAGTAAAGATCACAAAACCAGACTCATCTCAGTAGTGTCCAGTGACAGGACAAAAAGCAACGGGAACAAGCTGAATGCTATTTAAACGGTAACACCATTTAAACATATGATACTTTATTTATTTCCTGGTAGTGTGAATGAACACTATTAACAGCTTGCACCAAGAGGCCACAGACACTCCATCTTTGAAGATGAGCTGGGCTAGCTGACCCTAGTGAGCAGGGAGGGGTGGACTAGATGGTTTCCAATTGTTCCTTCCAGCGTCAACTATCCTCTGTACCTCATTTTTATGGCAAGAATCCTCCAGTTCTCTTAGAACCGTATATTGTACCATTCACCTTCAGTTTCAAGAAAAGGGTAAAATAAATGCAGTAAGAGAAAATGAATACAACTTTCTTGGAAAAAAGAATTTGCTGTGTATCTTGTTTAATTAAAGCATGTGGAACTGAGAGCTACTTCTAGTTAAACTGAATTGGAGAGGGTTATAAAAATTAAGCTTGTGAATGCTTAAAGCCTAACAACAGATTGAACATCTAAGTTGGAAACAACTTCTCAACCATGCAGTAGTATATTTGTGACTTACTTTATTACTGAAAACAGTGTCCTGTACAGTTGTGTGAAAATCTCATTGCTGTCTTCTAACTCAAAACATATGTTATAAGACTTCACCCAAGCAATGTTCTAAGTTGAAAAGGGAAAAAATAAAGCAGTTAAAAGATTGAGTTCAAAAATAGCGTTTAAACTTTATATTAAGTTATCAAGCTTACCTCAAGTAAATAAAAATATCGATTGAACTGGGGGCTTTTTGTATCTTCTAAACCCTTAAGTTGCCTTGTTATGAACATAAATATATCCTGAAAAGAAAAGAAGTTACATTTAATCAAATGAAATGAAAAACTTTTAAAACTATAATAAACTACCTTTTGAAATTACTAATATTGAGATCTACAAAACATCAAGGAGTAATCTTAAAATGCTTCAAACTCTTAACAAAAAGAATTGAGGAAGTTATATTTTTCTGAGGAAGCAAAAGGTTTTTCTTTCCCAACTAAAAACAGACAATTTGATGAGTAAAACTGCAGTTGGCTGACATGCCACAGAAGTCAACGTTATTCACAAGGACAATGAATTTTAAATTTTTACCTTATTCTGCAATGGGTTTGAACAGGAGAAAAGAGAAAATAAAGTAGTAGCCAAATAGAGCTTTCTTAAGATTACTATAATACATTTATACTGCAGTGTTCATGCATTTTTCCACCACAGTGCTACTGACAACCACACCTCTTGTAATAGACTGGCAAAAACAACAAAGTTTCTCCTGCTTTCTGTATCTATTTTCAGCACAGAAAACTTCAAAAAACATCTCTCAAAATAAATCCAGGCAGGTTGTAAGGAACAAGTAATCAATTATGAACAGAATGGAAACAGAGGAAGGTGTCCTCTTAACTAATTTTTATATTTAAATAAGGAATAGCCAGAAACTCCTAGCTACTATTTTAAATCAAAAGACTGAGAAGTACACATCATTATCATCATCATCCAGCAACAGTGTTCACAGCCTCAAGCGTATTCCTAATAATTTGGCTACAACTTAATTATGAAGTGTATAAAGTTGCCATTATAAATACATGAAAGCCTTACAATTAACCAGGAAAAGTTTCCTTAGAAGAAAGGAATTGTGATCTATAAGCTAATTGTAATACAATTTTCACACTAAGTTACAGATATACACAAGGAAAGCTCACAAGCCTTTCCCACATGCTGTCCACTTTAGATTAGAAAGCTCTTCTGTTATGTTTTCAAATGACCATTCCACCTTGCACCCCAACCAAGAATGGTGAGATGGAGAGGAGTTGAGAATATAGTTCCATCTTTTTAAGGCTACAAGCACAAAATCCAGCCTTACTAGATAAGCCAAGCATTTACTGCTCTAGGTAATTCACAGGGATTAGAATACACATCACCACCTCTTGGTAAAATAATAATAATAATAATAATAATTTTAAAAGTACAGCAAGCATGTGGCTCGAAGATGCAGCTTTGTGGAATTCAAGAAGACTGTAGCTTTGATGTGTTAACTAGGGATGATCAGAGGACTTGCCATTTGGTTTACGCTTCAGATCAGTTACAGAGCACACGAATCACACTCTGTAGTTGAAATTAAACCAGAATATGCAGTTCAAAGGGTACACCTCGTGGACTCCTACCACTAAAAAGCATTCAGTCCATAGACAAAGACCAGTCTGAAGAACTCCCCCCCCCAAAGGCAGTGCCTGAAGCCCTACTAGGCCAGTAGCCCACAGGCAGTGAGCTCTATTATCTAAAGAACTGACAGTCAGAAGGCACTGGGAAGTCTGGCAGCCACACAAACTGAATCTCAGGGAAGGTTAGGATTCAACCGAACAAGAAAAGGAGCATCTAAGAGAATGCCAAACATAAGAACTACTTCATTTTAGAGATCATGCTTTATGTGTAATGATTCTTTTTTTTAAAGCATTACTTGTAAAAGTTGTGTTAATTTAGCAAAGAATCTGTATTTTTAATCCTGCAGCTTAGTATGCAGCATTCAGTAAATGTAACTTGCAGACTGTAATGAGACCAAAACTAGTTTTCCTGGTTTTGTTTGCACTGTAGATGAATATATACACCAATGAATACTGTGCAATAAGTCTAACATCTGAATGCTTCACAAATAATAAAGGTGTAGTCTTAAAAACTAATAAACGTATGCCTTTCTTCCCCCTCAATTCCTGTTTTAAAAGGCAGACTAAACTGAAATGTATCTGTTAATTTTAAGTACCTGGTATTACATGACCCAAAGCTTTTCCTTTTTCTGAGCATAGAGTACAGTATTTGAACACACATTTGCACACATAAAGCACAGGATAAATCAACTTTGGCTGCAGCTAAGAAATCACAACACTTCCACAAACTTGTCACCACTCCTCCACATCACATTCGTAAAGCAAGCACACATTACAACCCAAACTCTAAAACCACAAGTGTGCACGCTTCAACTTTAGGAAGAGTATCAGATGTTTTGTTTGGATTGTTGTCTTGATACAAATTAACCATACAAAGGCTTCAGTGTGCATCAGAGCCATAGCCTGCAAAACAGAATACGTTCAGATGCTCGACATTCCGCTGCTATATACACCCTCACCTATTTCCATTTTAGCTGTGTCAAGCATACCATCCATAAGCCTAAGCAGTTTTCTTTGACACAAACCAGTGATTAGAATACCTCCACCCCACAAAATTAGAACTGGGCTCCAGGCTTTCCCCAGCCTTCCCTTAAAAGTTTTCATATCCCAGAGGAGCAGCCCTACTCCAGTTCTGCTTTTACCCAGTTCATGGCATTTTCCATCTCTATTGTTAAAGACCTTTCAACGCTCATTGAGGCATTAAAGATTTATGCTGAGGATACACATAAGAGAGGAGAACCACAAATCCTGACCCCTTTTCTGTGTAGCTTACACATTGTGCAAATGAGATAAAGAGATGTATGAAGTCAGAATAAAAACTTCAGATTGATTTTTTCCCCTCTCCAAAAATTAACCATTTCAGCACTTCCCTTTTTCCATCTTCAACTTGGATGCTACACTTACAAAAGAAGATTCCGAAAGCTGCACTATAGGCATGATGTTACACACTAGATAAAAATAGTGCCAAGATATAACCCAAGAGGAAGTGTTCTTCCTCTTACCTCTTTGTCTTAAGGTGGAGGGAACTCTTCAACATATGTATCAGAGCTTGTCCTGCAACCACAAAAGCTGTGTTCAGCGGAAACTGGGGTTTGCAATTATCTACCTCAACAGTCCCAGGCAGAGGTCTACTGTTTGTCCTGTCTTTATTTCTCAAAATGCATTTAGAAATCTGCATTTGGAGACTGAATTCTAAAATCTACACAGATTACAGAACTGGATGCTGACAGTGGAAGCTTGTAGTCTATTCAGAGATCTAAGTACTAGCAGCACGATTACACTGTAAATAAGAGATCAGTAATGTAAACTTCCCAATAATAAAATGTAAATCATCATGGTACTTGACAGACGAAATTCTGTATGAAGGGTTAGTATCATTTGTTAGCCAAACTCTGAAGGAAAAAAAAAAAAAGACCAAGCATGCAAAGGAAAACACACTACTCAAAACCGAACTGAAAGTCTGAGAAACTTAGCATCAGATAAACAAAGTCCAGTAGAGAAAGCTCATGTTTGTCTGAAGCTGGAGATGATGTAATCAATAAAAGAGGTAACTTGAGTAAATACGAGCAGAGACACAACAACTCAGAAAAACAGAGCTTGTAAAAATCCCCAGGTTTCTCTCCAGCATGTCAGGTAAGAAAGCATCAATTTCAATTGCAACTGTAGTGCTGACCTTGCTTAAGAAGCACTTTCAACATAAGCACTAGATCAGAAATGGAGTGATTTCTCCCACTGTAACAGACACACCTTTCACCCCTGCTGTTCTTTTATCTTACCATGGAGGGGGAGTGTGTCTGTACTACACTCTTAAGTCAGGGAGATAAAATATGATGGTTTTCAGCATTGTTTTCCCCTGCAATATTTTTTGTATAAGTCATTTCATTAGTCTAGACTCAGATTGTGTAAGCAAAGTGGGTTTGATTTTCTAAGCCAGAACAAAAATTAGACATCTATTAAAATTAAAGTTTGAAAACAAAACAAAAAAGCAACCTAAAACGAAAAGTCCTGAAACAAACAGGGCAGATCTGTGTTGCCTTTTCAAAGTTGGCATTTCTCAATCAACCATCTCCATCTAGTGGGATCAGCAATGTTTGTAATTCCTGCATTTTCCAATTCACATCAGAAATAGTTTTTCTCTAGACAGAAGTATTTTTGTTTCAGTAGAACTTTTAAAGACAGAAATCCAGTAACCATCTCTTCGTAGTTGAACTGGGAACAACAGATGTGTTTTTCTGAGTGAAAGCATTAGCTATCTTGAAGGATATCACAATAAAAGCTATAGACAGAAGACTAATTCTAAAGTAACAGCCCAGTACTAATGAGTCCTAAAGACAGTTCAGTAAAACATCTATTTCCAATACAAATCCAAATCCCCATGAGTTATTGAAAGCTGTACTATATATCACTTTATCCAATGAGCTTTTGACCTCACAGAATATCCTTATTCAAGAATCAAGTGAAAGTCCTGGACAGCTCAGAGTGAACCAGAAATAAACAGAGCAAAAGAAGTTATAACCAAACATTAATTATTCAGTTGAAAAATCAGGCATGGAAAATAAAACAGATTAATTCTATTTACCTTTAGTTTGTCTGGTGAAGTGTATGGAGCTTCAGGTGCATAAATTCTGAAAATATCAGCAAGACAACAAGCTACCAGCAAACGTACGTCTTTATCAGGATGCTTGAGGAAAAAATCTGAAGCAAGATGTAAAGCAAGATTTAGGTACAGCTCCTTTTCTTCTTCAGAGTCCTGGTCCATATCCATGAAAGTTTTCACCACCATCTATAGAGAAAGTATAAAAAGACTCCAATACACGTGGTGACAAAATGTGCAACACCTATGAGAAGCAACGCAGCAGTAATTGTTTGAATAACAGTAGTAAACCCAGTGCCTTATTTTTCAGGGTATGAGAAGTATTAGTTAAATTCTCTGCCAACTGTCCCAACAGACAGTCTCAGAGGCTTTTGCATATAGTTTAAGCAAATACGTCACCAAATCGACCAGATATCAAAAGATACAGAAGGAGTCACTGAACAATTTGGAGAACATCAAAGCTTTATTCAAATTGTGCATTTCTCCCTTAAGTATTTAAGTTTCCAATGTTTTTTTTCCCCTTTATTCTCTTTCAGTTTCCATTTTTTTTTCTCCTCCTACTATCTTCAACACCCTTAGATAATATAAGAAGTAATTTTACAAACAGCAAAGGAAAATTGTGTTCACCTCTATGGAAAGTAATTGAATTTATGTATTTAAGAAGATAACAAATGAATACTCAAGTGTCACAAGTGTTCCTGCAACAAGCATAGACTTTGTCATTCTAGAAATGAACCTTCTGTTTCTCTTCCCTGACAAGATGAAATTCCATATTGATAAAAAAAATTAGTCAGCTTTTCTCCAGAGCAAATCTGTCACAGCACTTCAGGAAAACAAAGTAAAATAAGACCATTTTCTTAGCATGCTTTTCTAGTTTCTGGAAAAGCAACCAGTTACAGAATTCCTGAGCCTGAAATTGTACCCAGACCACCTTGATTAACGCTCCTGGAGCTAAAATATACGTCTAAAATACATGACTCATGACAGGCAGCTCCGCTGCCTGTTCCCCCAGCCTCCTCCAGAATGGCACTGTCACTCGCAGACAGAGTCAGCTCTTGCATATTAAGAAAAACTTTCCTCACAATATTCACCATGTCCAAAAACATTTATCATCTTTGCCTTTTCAGTACTAGTCCCTATCTCTGAGCATTTGTTTTCCCTTTCTCTTCTCCAAACTCACTATAACTTGGAGGACAGGTTGATCAGCAATGCATACAACTTGCCAAGTTATGCTAACACATGAATTCATTCTGCATATTTTATTCTCAGACTGCACAATAATTTGTGTTTAGATAAATGGATTGTCTTCACTTAACAAATAGCAAATTACCTGCTTGGAATTACAAAATCTACAGAGAAGAGCTTCTTCCCCCATACTTATGTGTATTCAGCAGAGAGGGAAATGAGGAGGTTAACGGTCTTTTTATCTGTAAACTTGTTTTCCTTAGCTCCTGCAACTGTGTTTATAATGTACGTGCACACACTTGTGGTGTTTTCAATAGCCTGGATCATCCAATCCAGTAAAAGGAGGACATGCGGTTCACTCTGTCTGCATAGCCATGAATGCAAAGCCAGCGTGAGCAGCTGGACAAGAAACATGACATCCTGCAACATACACTTATCCTGCAAAATGACAATACAAGGACTAGAAATACAAAGCCAGCAAATGAAGATACAAGAGAAAAAATAACAGTAAGAACTGTAGGCATTTTTATGAGCTAAAAAAGAAATGTCAGCACTATCATCTTTATCTATGATTAACTCCCAGCAGGAGAAATTATGAACATTGTATTCTATTAAACCTCGTAGAATGCACTATAATACCCATCAACTAAATTCCCAAGGAACAGGAGGGTTAATGGTGGAGGAAGGAGGAAGGAATCCTTGTGCTTTGGGGTTTCTAATTGTTTTGTTCATTTACTAGTAATACCAGGCAACTTACAAGTACATTTTAGGAAAACTCCAAATTAAGCTTTTCCAAATCATAGAATGTACAAGGTACCTCTCCCAGATCTGTTTCCTCCTGTTTCTCAGGTCAAGCCCAAGTGATGGGCTTCCCCTTTGCATAACACTAATAAGTCTGCCATTCTGTCAAAGTACATGGGTAGATAAAGAACAGGAGCAATATCATCATCCACCAAGTATTTCCATTCTTTCTGTAGGGTTAGGCCAAAGAAACTGGTCAAGAAAATCAGAAGACTTAGTATATATTTACACTAATAATCAAAGACTTTATTATTCTCATATTATCCTCTATAAAGTGGGTTTTATAATCAACCTTGCAAGGAGCACAAATGCATGTATGGAATTTATTCTGATGTATCCACATTCTTTCCAAAATTAAGACCCACCCCATTTCATATTTTCCAGTATTTTCATCTCTAAAAGCACTGACTTACTATACAAGGTGAAATAAAATTTAAGTATTTGAAATTAATTTCCTTTTTTTTTTTTTTTAAACTCTTTCAAATATATTTGGACCAGTTACTGCAAGAAAGCAATCAACAGAAGGCACGATAGCCAACAAGTTCCTCCTTCCAAGCATAGAAAAAGTTTTGCCCAAAAGAAAATGTAAATAAACACCACAGAATTACTGGTAGCATTTTTACTAACCTTTAGCCTTCTCACCATCTCTTCTTTAGATATTTTATCGGATATTTCTTTGACTCCTGGAGGATATGTGATTTTCCCATCATTGGCTCTTGTCTTTGAATGAGCCATGATTTCACAATTTTAAAACTGTGAGGAAAAAAGAAAAAAGAGTCAATATTAATTACCTACTTTATGCTTACTTTTTCTGTCCTGCTTTTAAAAGCAATTGTATAGATTTGAGGGGTCAAAATCCCACTAAAATGTTACAGAAAAAAACTATATAAGTGAATAGAAAATTGATGAAATACACTTTTTTCTTCAGATCGTGGCTGGCAGCAATGGTTTTGATATTCAAGTAGAGTGCCCTACAGTACAATAAAACTTCCAAGACGTACACAACTGAAAAGTCCAAACCCTTCATTCCTGAATGTATTTGATCATCACACTTAGAGATGCAACCAAGTAGCTTGTTTGAACTGTTACAGTCACTTGTTGACAATAAACTCCAGCCAGTGTAAATCTTACACTCTCTGAATACAGACATCTAGAGTAAACTTTGTTTTCTAAATAATTAAATCATAGAATCATAGAATCACTCAGGTTTGAAGAAACCTTAGAGATCGAGTCCAACCACAACCTAACCATCCTACCCTAATTCTAACAACCCTCCGCTAAATCATGTCCCTGAGCACCACATCCAAATGTTTTTTAAACACATCCAGGGACGGTGACTCAACCAGCTCCCTGGGCAGCCCATTCCACTGCTTAACAGCCCTTTCTGTAAAGAAGTGTTTCCTGATATCCAACCTAAATTTACCCTGATGCAACTTGAGACCATTTCCTCTATTTCTGTCACCTGTCACCAGTGAGAAATAGAGCACAGTTTCCCCAGAAGTCTAAAGAGCGGTGCTTCAGAAGTGTTATGCATCACCAATTTTAATTTGTAGATACTGCATTTTCGAAAAGTTTTATCGCACTCTGAAGAGAGTGATAGTAATCTAGATAAGCAATCTATAAGGGAATGCAGTAGGTACAGGAGCAGAGCAAGCTCATTGGAAGCCTTTCCTCTACGCCATAAACCCAAGTTTTTAAACAAATAAGTGCAAATAAGCAACAATATCTTATTCCTAAATTCCAGTTCTAAAAACAACTCAGCTATTCAGTTACTTAATTTGTGCTTCAATCACTTTAGTCACCTAATCCATCCTGAACTATGCAAACTTCTATTGCAGTGGAGAAAGAAGATGCACATTACTCTTCTACTCCAAGACCGAAAGCTTTATTTACATAAAGCAATTAATAAAATCAGACAACAGTGAATAAAACTAAATGACACGTGTTGGGATAATTTTTTTTAAAAAAAAAAGATCATGCAAACACAGCCAAGAATGCAAAAATATAAATAAAGGAAACTTTTCTCTACCATTACCTTGCCCCCACCCCATTTTATTAGTCTGAAATACTTCCTCCCAGTGTTTGCCTTCCTGAACTGTGCAATCCAAGTGAGGCATTTTCTTCCTACTAACCTCGTATACAAAACATAGAACTCCTCAGAACTATAACAACAGAACTGATCAGAATTTGCAAGGAGAGACAGTACAGTAGCACGTTCCACAAGAGGACAGCATAACTTGTCACAGTTGAGACTTACACACCTAAATTCTACAATGAAAGAAAACTGGAACATGAAATAAACTCACCCCATGCCCCAAACGCCCCAACCCATTCTGTACCCCTCAGTTCACATTTCAAGATGACAACGTAAGTTACAGGTTTTTGCTTAACCTTCAGTAAGCTTTCATCAAACTACTTTTTGTAAAGCATGCACACAGTACAACTTCTGTTTTAGGAAATGGGGAAAATGAATCAAATGAACATAACCAGACATTTCACCAGAAAGTTAACAGCTTTTAAGAAATATCTGAGACACTAAGCCTGAAAAAGAAAACCCTAAACGATGCAATTATCCACTTTTCTTTACTGAAAGAAAAAGGTCACTTAAGGCCAAAGCTAAGAGCTGGTAACTGCAACTTATTTTAAAGTTTTCAGTTCAAATACCAAGGTATGTTATTTGGCTATAATAAGCAGGAAAAAAGACAAGTGTATTTCAGTATAAAAGGTCATCAACAAATCATCATGAGATTTATTTACTTTTTCATCCTTCACCTGCACATCTCTGGGTGAAGCTGCTGAGCTCACTTCCCACATCATCTATTATGCATGCCACGTACCAGCGTCACCTCGCCTTCCAACACACAAACTGAAGGCACTTGACAGGCATGATATGCAATACAATTCAATAGCCACACAGCAGCCAACGCTGTTTGTCTTCTCTTTGTACAGACATCTGCAGGGCAGTTGAAATGACTTCTACTTACACTTATAGTAAAAGCAGATAGTGAGAAAGTTGAGGGGGGATGAACAAAACTCAGTTAAGTTTTTCTAATACTCCCAGGAAAATGTGACACCCCTGCAATTCCTATTATATTTCTTAGTATACTGTCAAGACAGTAAGTCTAGAACTCCTCAAAAACACAGAGATATGACCAAATTTACTCTTCTTGCTGTTTGATGTAGATCCCCATTACAGCTTCCAGATGGGATGCTATACACGATGCAAACATTTATCTTAACAGTTCACCATAGCAGACAGGAGCCTTGCTGTCTTCACTCTGACAGCATTCAGTGCTTTCTTGGACCAGCCAAACTCACCAACTCAAAAAAAAAAAAAAAGCCTAATTGGTTTTGAAAAGCATGTGACATGCATCAGAGCCCATTCAAAGGAAGGAGCAGGAATTAAGGGAACTGGGGATCAAAACTTCCCCTTTCCAGTGTCAGACAGCTGTCAGATCAGATCAACTCGGTTAAAATTTGATGAGAATATGGTGACATAGTCCCATTTAGAGCACTAAGAAATAATTTAAGACAAACTTGTACATTACAGTTGAACTGTTTGGCTGATACATCCTACTGACACACAAACTAGCTTTTGGCAACCAAGCTCCAACATGGAACATCTGCACTTACATGGCAAGGTTTTGGTAGAAGAGGACTGAAGAATTGTCCTCTGTGAGATGAGATGGCTGCCCCCATGTTGGCCAGAGCCAGCTCCAAATGGGATCCACTGGCCAGAGCCACACCAAGCACTCGCTCCTATGGCTTCACTGTGAGAGTGCATTTAAGAAAGAGTAAAAACCACCACACAGCAGCTGTGCGAGAGGAGTGAGGGATGGAGAAACAAGGAAAACAGAAGCAGCCCTACAGCCCCTAAAGTCAGTGCAGAGGGGGCAAGAGGTGTTCCGGGTGCAGAGCAGCAGCTTCCTGAAGCCCACATAAGGCCCATGGTGGGGCAGGCTGTCCCCCTGCAGCCCATGGGCACCACACGGAGTGCACCTCCATGTGCAGAGGGCAAAAGCAGGCCCCAGGCCAGAGCTGCAGACCACAGGGGACCCATGTTGATGGGTTTCTTCCTGGCAGGAAGACTGCATGCCATGCAAAGGGTGCACGTAGCTCAGGAAGAACTGCCATCAGTGGGAAAAGACCCGTGTTGGAGCAACTGAAAAAGGAGAGGAAAGAGCAGCAGAGATGAAGCATTATGAACAGAGCACAGCCCTATTCCCATCTCCCTTGTGCCACTGGATGGGCAGGTATGGAAAGGAGGAGGAAGAGTCAGGAACAAAGGAGTGAAGTTGAGACTATAAGAAGGTGTGGGGGGAAGAAGGCGACATAGTTATGTCCATGTTTCTCATCATCCTGCTCTATTTATAATTGGCAATCGATTAACCTCCCCTTGGTTAAGTCTGGTTTGCCTATGACAGTAATTAGTCAGTGATCTCTCTGTTTTTATCTCAACCCATGAGTTTTCCATTCTTACTCTAACTCCGTGTTCTGCTGAGGAAGGGGAGTGAGAGCAGCATGGTGGGCAGCCAGCCAAGGTCAACCCACCACAACACCCTACACCATCAAGAAAGCAATTACTGCAAAGCTTTTTCTTCCACAAGAAACACAAGTTTAACTGGAAATTATCAAAATGAACCACTCTGTTTAGTTAGAAGGAATGGTCAGCAGTTTTTAAATTAAAACCACTTTGACCAATTTGCCTCATGCAAGGAGCTGACTGTGAAATTCACAATGCAGGACTTCCACCACTGCAGGGCAGCACAGCTTTCTGCAGCACTGCAGTATTGATCAGGTTGGAGCTGTCTTTCCGTTGCAAGTTGAGAGGTATAGGAGTTGGATTTTTGGTAGGAACAGATGTATGTACTGCTGGGCCAGCAAGAATTTTAATTTTTGCACCTACAACAAATAATAAAGCTTAACAAGTCTACAACTGAATACTGTACATAACAACATATAAAGGGAGCGTATAAATGAGAGGCAATGGTTGTTTACAAGGGTAGACAGTGATAGGACAAGGGGGGAATGGTTTTAAACTGAGACAGGGGAGGTTTAGGTTGGATATTATGAGGAAGTTTTTCACACAGAGGGTGGTGACGCACAGGAACAGG
>JAOWBP010050848.1:0-14525 GCA_028571105.1 Tragopan temminckii | reverse complement strand
GAATTATGGAATATCTCCAGTTAAAAGAGACCCACAAAGATCACCTATACCCATCCTCATAGGCCTCTGGATGCTCTCTAATAGTTTTATGTCCTTCTGCACACGGTGCTTGAGGCAAGGCCTCACCAGTACAGAACACAGCATGTTTTCTTTGTATGGAGGACAGGTGCATGCTCTGGTCTTTCCTGGATTTAGGATATGGCCTAGCTTGCTTGTCTTTGTTGGCCTTGTATCTGGGGAGCTGGTTTCTCAGGGTGGACACTACCACTGTCCTTTGGCACAGAGCACCCAAGGCCGAGCCCAATTCCATGTAACAGATACAGAGGTAGATATCTGTTCAGAGCATGTGCCTGCAATGCTTAACCCAGGTAGATACAGGACATTTTGGGTGTTCTTGAGTGAACGACATCAAGAATCCCTGAGAAGTGCCCTGGGCTGTCCCAGCCACAGCTCACTGATACGTTGCACTGGGATCTGATTTGGGACAATTCCAACTACTGAGCAGTTTCTAGTACCTCTCTCTGCTTGCTGGCAGCCTCTGCTTTCCTAGGGAAGTCATATGAGAGAAGATAGTGATGCTGGAAAAAGAGGATGAATTAAAGAGCAAAAGATTATTAAGATGGGCTAATGTACCTCCATGTGTACTAGGGTAAATTAGGTAGGAAGTACTAAGCCACTAAGAAATATACACCTTCTTTGCATTAAAAATCTCTGACATATGGAAGGATTGGAGTACATCTGGGTAATGCTTATTGACAGCAATGACTTTAGAAGTACAACCAAGTGACAGCCATACTGGCTGTGTTCCCTGGCTTTGAGCTCAGCTGGCCACCAGGCTAACTATTTTACTCTCCAAAATGGGGATATTATAGTCAAGCTGCCCATCAGGAACATCAAGCTCAGATCTGTACCCAGACATTGTTTAGGAGAGCATTTGTTAGCCTTGGCCAAATCTGCAGCAGGCAGCATGCTAAAAAATTAAACAGTGTGGGCAGTTCTCGATCTCGTGCCCTGTCCTTATGTAGTAACCAGCAGCCATTGGATCAGACCAAGGCCCAGCCAGCTCCACCAGCTACTTCCAACAATGCCCTTGTGTGCAGCCTCACACTCCAGACTATGGGGCTGTTTGCAGTAAGCAGGTCTCCACCCTGGAGAAATTAGGGACTGGGATCTGTCTCATGTCCTGCAGCGTTGCATAAAAACAGGAAAGCCATGCAGTCACTGTGGCTAAAAGCAAATTCATGATTAGCTAATATGTTTTGCTGTAATAGTAACACAGTGATGTCTGGAGCTAGCTCAATAGGCAAAAATGCTGGTGATAGTTACACCCTGTGCTTTGCACAGAACAATAAATAAATGATCCAACAAAAACGCCTTACTTGGTTTGTCCCATTTCTTTACTAAGGTGCAGGCAGAAGTGCCAGTCCTAAGCTCTTGGGGGCAGGACATAGCACGTTTTAGGCTGAGCCTTCCACCAGTCTCCATTCATCACTGTCTTCTGTGGCTTTCAGAAATTCCAGCTATGAAGCAACTATTCCCAAGTGTAACATAAACAGCTGTGCTGGAAGACACTCTGCTTTTGCCTTGTGTCATCACAGTCTATAGCAGAAGAAGCTACAGAGACATTTACATCAAGGGAATCTTTACATCAAGGTGCATCATATGCCATATATCTTGTTAGGGACAGCCCAAAAGGGCTGTTGAGTGGATGGGAAGGTAGAGATGTGGCTTTGAGCTCCTTCAAGGTACACCATGTCCCTCCACCAAGACCAGCATGTTAGGATCCCGTACCTTTCCATAAAGCAGAGTTTGCAAAGGATAACGTCAGCAAGGATCCTCCAAACCTTTTCCCCTCCTGTTTTCAGAAATGGAATGCTTTCCAGGGGAGCCAGGAATGGCCCAACAGGAATGATGTGGCTTTTGGATATCCCTTTTCACCTGTGACTCTCAAAGCTTTTGGCAAGGCACACTCTTTGCTTTTCGATAATTGCAATAATCTAAGCGATGTGCATAATGATTCAGAGTTTTCATAATTACATACCTTCATCCGAAGGACACAATACAAAGCAGTCTATCTGCAACACAAATTAATTTTCCCTTGTTAAGTTGGCAGCCATGAGTTAATTGCGCAGGAAGAAAATGGAGAAGACTTCAGATGCTGTCCCAAGAAATTGTTGCTGTCATTCATCCAGCTGGTCAGGATGTGATGATGATCAGTATCAGTTACTCAGCAACTGATCTGGCATTGGTCTCCTTTGATTTAATGCCCTGTAGACTCACTTGAACTTGTATGCAAAAACAAGTTCTCCTAAGGACACGTCGAGTCTTCTCCTGGAAATGTAGTATTTCTTGTGGATCCTGGGATTCCTTTGAATTGGAGTGAGGAGTTTCCACACTGGGGAGCAGACTGCTTGTGAATCAGCCTTCAGAAGAATTAAATTTGCTTACAATTTAAGATTTAGTTAATGCACAGGATGATTTTTTGGCAACGTTGTGATGCAAGCTTGACGTTTTGAGGTTATAAACCTCAAGCAAATAAAAGTAGAAAGAAGAATGACTTCGGAAAAGTTTCACTGGGCTATAAGTCAGAGGCTGTTCCACAACATTTTATCTCTGAAATGTCATGCTGTACTGGCCTCAAAGCTAGAAGAACAGACGGTTCATCTAATACAATTATTTTAGGATCCTTTCATCATAAACAGTGCGCATGCCAAAATGAAAACGTATCATGGGAAAGCATTTCTCATTGAAGCCTGAATCTCCTCCCTAATGTTTATTCTATGTCATGGAGAACACTAAGGGCTAAAATACACTCTGGGTTAAAAACACTGGCATAAGTTCTTGCAACACAAGTCTGGCGGAGATTCAGGATGTGACAGCTGAAGGAGGTTGCAATCTCCCTCGCACCAACAAACTAGTTGGTGGCTGATGACGGCAAGCGAGGAAAAGGGATGATGAAGAGAAACCTGAAGCATGCCACAGCAGTTTGCTCCCTTCTGCAGCTTTTACCTGCTGTCCTGGATCCTTGCAGTGTCAGCACGTGTGTCCAAGCTCCTGGTGTCGTAGGGTATGTGGGCAGCATCCCATTCTTGCATTGATGCAAATCCCCATGTGGTGGTAATTTGCACCTCCTTGCAACATCTCTTTGAATGACATCCTTGGTTACAAATCAATCTCTTCTTCATTTTCAGGAACAACATAAACTCTTCTTCCTGCAAAAAAAAAAAAAAAAAAAAAAAAAAAGCTTTCAGTATCATTAGATGAGATGAGGCTGCTGCACAATTCTCTTATTCTCAGTGCACTCACATTTAGTTGATTATTTGGGCTATTTAATCACTCCCACATTCTGAGCCATTGTCTTCTGTCTTGCAAGCACAATCTACAGTTTTCACCACACTGCACTTCGTTTTATTTAGATCATCTTATTTCATCACAGTCCTCCTACCATGGAGCTGATGTGACTGACTTTCACGTCATCAGCAAGTTTCCCTGTGATGACTTTCATCTCTTCCTCTGGGTCAGTCCTAAAGACATCAAGAAATTCAGGGTCCAAAAGAAGTAAATGGTAAACTTCAATAACTGCAGTATAATTGCATTTCAAATTATAAGATGTGTTGGTGAAATAGTTTTTAATCCATTTAGTGCACCAGATTAGTGCTCATATGCTTTTCTTTAATTGGGATTGTGTTCAGGAACTGTTAACTCACAGAAATCTCAATAATTTATAGCAACCTTATCTTTATTAACCAAACTTTCATTCCCATTAAATAAAACATCCATTTGTTTGACATGACAGGCTTTCCATAAAACTGCCCAGGCATATCAATCACATTAGCGTCCTTTAATTCATTCCTAATCATATTCTATGTAAGATTTTCTTTGATATTTTTCGGGATTGGTGTTAGATAATGAATTCATAATTACCTGAAATTTTGCTATTATGGCAAGTACAGTCTGAATTCCACTGAATTCCACTGAATTCCACTGTATACACATAGAACCAACACATTCTGTGTAGTGTCCCTGAGTGAGCAAGGAGGTTGGACCAGATGACCTCCAGAGAACCCTTCCAACCTCAACCATTCTGTAATTCTTTAAAGAGTGGGACAACAGCACAACCGCACCAGGCTCACCTGCAAAGAATCCCAACACAGCAGAACAATTTGGGTAGAAAAAGATCTCCAGAAGTCTCCAAGCTGACCCCTCTGCAACGGGGTTGATATCAGTTTCTGTCAGAGACTTACCAGCTGCAAGGATGGAGATTCCAAAAGATGTGTTCCTTTTGATCACCTTTATTGTAATTTTTTTCCTCCTAATATTTAGTGTTGTAATGTACTTTGCTGCAACTTGTGTCAGTCGCCTCTTCTATCACTATGCCTCTCCACGAAAAATCCAGCACTGTCATTTCAGTGAACTCCAGAATCAAGAACATCCCCCAAGTTGGAAGGGACCCATAAAGATCACCAAGTCCAATGACCTCAAATCTTTTGGGTCCCACCAACCGTTCTACATAGGCTCAGCACTGTAAGTCCCTGCGGTAAGGTACGCTGCTTCTTTTTTACTGTTCTCTGCTGACATGGAACTTGACAGCTATATTCACGAGGCTTAAAGCATACCTACATCCTCGTACCTGCTCAATGGAGAGTTCTAGTGAGCGTGGAGAGCCTCAGGAAAGCTTGAACAGGAATCACCCCTGAATGGTTAACGAGAAATGAGAGGTGGGTGGATGCAGGTGGAACTGTGGGTCTGGTCCTAATGTGACCTTGCAGGTTCAGCTTCTTCCTTGTTTTAAGATTTTCTCATTTTATGAAGAACAGTGACCCAAAGAGCTAGGAACTTTGTTTAGCACATTTCATATGGGCCTGGGCTTGTTGTCTGATTTACTAGGAGATAACAACACATTTTTTGATGAAAAGCAATGCCATCTGTGTATTGGATGCTATAAATCTCAAAGAGTAAAGGGATGTTTCAGCGCACAGAACATTCAAACCTTTTAATTGCCTTTCCTAAATGCCTGCTTGGCCTCCCACCGAGCTGGAGAGGGGTGCCTCAGCATGCAGGCAGCCTCTGTGATGCTTACAGGAACATCACATAAATCTGCCACCTTAAAAAGAGTTTTAGGTAAAGATTACTACATCTAGGCACTGGAAAAATGAAGGAGGGAGATGAGAAATGGGAAATGGTTGGGAATGAAAGACAAGGCAAGGACTGGTGTAGTGGAGAGTTGGATGGCTTTAAAAGACAAACTGATTATTAATTATATTTGTGATAAGAGAGCAAAGAATGGCTTGCTACCTGGAAAAAGAACTTCTGCAAAGAGTGATGCTAGGCTCTGCCTTGCAAGCATAGTGGGAGGGCTTTGAGCTACATTGGAAGGAGGCTGGCAATGAAATCCAGGTGATGGAGGAGATGATGGAGAGATGGACGAGACTGTGAGTGATGAGGAGGAGCTGGCTGAGAATAGGAATGCAAAGGTTAACTTCTTCAGAGTTTATCTCTCTAAAGAAAGGAAGGACTGAGTAAAGTGGAAAAGGGAGAAGGAGCAATAAGCTGTACAAAGACTGGAAACAAGATTAGTAAAAAATGTCTGGAAAGAAATAGTACAACTATGGAGGACTTAAATGAAAAAGATCAGGGAGAAAATGAGTTTCAATTTGTAAGGGATATAAAAGATGACAAAAGAAAGCTCTGTAAAGGTATCAGGAATAAGAAGAAGGCAACCGAAGTTATTGGTAACTGAATTAATGGAAAACAAGAGACTAGAATAAAAGATAGAGGAAAGACAGAAACAATCATTATTTCTTATGCTTCAGCCATAAAGATGACGAGGAGATATTTATCAGAACTGGCTTACTGAATGAGACAATCTGAAGGAGCCCAACAGAAATGGACCGATTCAAGCCAGCAGGGGTGGATGAAGTTCTCCCGGAGTACTGCAGGCACTGGCCGGAGCAATTCCCAAACAGTCTATCTGGGAGAGATCCTGGAGAATGGAATCCCTCAATCTCCAGGAGGGAAGAAAGGTAACGTAGCACTTGTCTTTGAAGAGAGGGAAGCAGAGCTGAGGGAATTACCTAGCAGTCAGTTTAGCATGTAAAGAAGAAAAACATTACAATAAACCGTTAATTAGTTATTAAGCACTTGACTGATAATAGAAGTACACAATCAACGAGCTTCAATTTGTCGGAAATGAGTGATGTCAAAGCTATCTAAATTTCCATCTTTCAACAAAACGACTGTTTTATAGAATTAGGGAGAGAGTATATGTGATATATCTGTAAATAAACAACGCTTTCAGCACCCTTCTACACCACATTCCCATAAACTGATCAGGAACTATGATCTCTGCTAAGTCATCTCAAGGCATAAAAAAGAAGAAAAGCTGTATATCATACAAGAATTACTAATTCCTTTCCTCTGAATTTAAAGGGCATTCCAAATGGGCTCCCATAGGGTTTACTTTTGGACCTAATTCTAATATTTTCATTAGTTATTTGGATGATGGAATAAAGAATATACAATTACTCTGGAGGATGTGTTCAAAAATGTTCCTGGGAAATAGTATAAAATCAAGCAGAAATGGTTCAGTACAGACAGAAGTAACAAAACACACAAATGAAAGTGGCAAACCATTCAGAAGAAAAAGAGCTGTGAATGAGACATAGAGGAGTGCATAGTTGTTGCAGGAAAAAAAAAATCTTATTCTGAGATGTATGAACAGGAGAGTAATAGGTGAAAAATGAGAAGCAATTATCCCACTCTAATGAGGCTCGGTTGGAATGCAGGGTGTGGGCATGGATGCTGTACTAGAAGAAAGTAGAAGAGATGTAGACAAATAGGAAAACAACAGAGATTATTGACAGATGGAAAAGCTGGAGGACAGGCTGACAAATTTTCTTTGCTATGTCTAAAAAGGAAAAGACTGCGGGAGAAGACAGAGGAGACTTACAACAAAGATATTGAAAATTGTTCTGTGTCCAACAGAACTGAATTGGTTCGATTTGCTGTGAGGAACATTGTTGCTAGGTATATGGGAAAGAAGAAAAATCCACAAATTAACACTAAAAGCTTTTTATTCAAAGAGAAGTTCTTTGAATTAAAATAAAAATTTATAAATGAATTGCTACATCTGCGACTCTGGATACGGATTAGCCTCTTGCAGAGATAGTTTCATACTGCTCAGGGTACAGAAGGGGATTTACGATCCATTTTCAGCTCTCCCTTTCCATGTCTGCATTCTCTAGGTGTACCAAAGCTTCCATGTCCCCTGACCATCCAGAAATATTGATGCAAGTCTGGTGTTTTCACTTTGGCATGGCTTCAAGCATTTTGTTGGTGTTAATCAACTACCGAACAACAGCAGAAAGGCAGTGACACCAAATGAAGCACAGAACTTTCCCCAACCAATACCAAAATCAACCCTTCCTCCTGTGCATAATTTCACCAGTTTTGCTTTCTAGGTACCAATGTCTGTGTATGTAAACATAATGAAGAGAATCCTTTCCTGCATCTCACACAGACATCATGTTGGTGGCAGGCGGATGAATGTGGCTCTGTTGACCTTCCTAGAATCACAGAATCATAGAATCATTGGGTGGCTTGGGTTGGAAGGGGCCTCAAGGATCATCAAGCTTCAACTCCCCCACAGCAGGCAGGACAACCAACCTCCACATTTAATACTAGACCAGGCTGCCCAGGGCCCCATCCAACCTGGCTTGAACACCTCCAGGAATGGAGCAAAAGGGCTAAAGAAATCAGTGTGTGCTGGAGTGTAAAGCTGTTGTGTAAAAATATGCGTTACATGGCAAGGAAACATAATGTTTCTCATTTTTCCCTAACAAGGAACTCTTAACCTGCAAGTAAAGCAATAGTACGGGGATAATTTTTTTCAGAGCACTTGTTCAAGAAGAACATTTGAGGAGGAGAAAGAGGAAAGGAGTTCACAACTCACTTGGAAAGAACATACTTTCCCTGAACTCTAGGAAGATTACGAAACAATGTGCTTGGATGTCTCTGGGTGGAGATAAAGGAAGAGAGAAATCAAACAAAATCAGAAACAATCTCTGGTAGAATCTATTGTACATCAACTAATGAAAAAAAGGAAGCCGAGGAAGGATTTTTTGAAAAATAAAGAAACTGTGGAAAAATATTTCCTGGTGAACCTGAAGGAAAATGATATGCCAAGATCAAGGACATTTTGAATTTTGTTGTGATAAGAAAGAGAAAAATAAAGACAGGAGGATGGAATTTAAAGCATTAGCTGTTGCGTCTTCTAGCCCTTAAGATTTTGGGGAACATTCTCCTACTTTGAAGGCGTTTCCTTTTCCCCTCTTAGACCGATCCCAAATGCTGAATGAACCAGTTACTATGGGCAATTTTATTTTTGTGAAACACTTCATTCATTTCACACAAATAACACAACTATAGATCGACCTTCTTGATGCAGGTTTGCTGTATGGTTTGGGGAGGGAATGATGTTTGTCGTTACTTATGAAGGAGCAGCACCTGAGCCCTGGTTAGAACGGAGTGGTCCTGATAGGCAGCATGGACCAGTATAGCCACAAGTACCTATGAATTTATTGCTGCATTTCACCTTGAATATCTACCAAATGCACAATACTTCATTTTTCAACTTAAAATCGCTTTATGGATCTTGTATGATGCTTGCAGCATCTGCATTCAGCAAGAGAATCATCCCTGTTCTCAAGAGGATGAAACAGGGACAGAGAGTTCAATAACTTATATCTAGCAAATTTTGGTAAGTCTTAAAGACAAGACTCTCTTTGTTCATTGGAGAAATTAGGTGCAACATCAATGCTCGTATTGTCTTTGCAGTACTCTACTTGGCCACTTAGGGGATGTTGGTGTGGCTCTGGTGAATGCACTTCACATGTTGCTGAAAAGTACACAAGGAAATGATCAGATAAGGTAGGATGTGGTTAAAGCCTCAGTTTGCAAACTGGAGCTAATGTCAGGGAAGTGTATTATGTCTTGCATTCACTAAAAGCCTCCAACAATCTCCTCCCAGTAAGATGGAGGAGCAGCAGAGGAGGAATTGTGACTTCCTAAGTCCCAGCAGCTCCTGAATCTGTTCCTATTAATATTCAATTATGTGCATCCCCAGACGTAGAGCACTGCACTACGGCTTGCTCCAGCCCGAGGTTCAGCTGTAACCAAGGCAGCTGCAGGAGGCAGAGCCACAGCGAGACACAACCCCAAACCAAGGAGGGCTGTCATTAGACCTCCAGCCACCTGCGTGGAGCCAGCAAAGAGCAGGAAGCATGCAGTCAGCCCTTTTCCTTCTTCATCTCACCTATCCAGGCTATGCGGATTTGGGCAAGAGATGAGGCAGGAGCTAGCTGGTGGTACTGTGAGCGGTGGGAAGGGTCATCTCCCTGTTGTTCAGCCTGGACTTACTGATTGACCATATAAATCTTGGTATGTTCTTCCTTTCCATCTCATGCCACACAGCTCTGCTATGGCTTTTCCTTCACCTCGACTCTAGCCTCAAGCATTTCCTATCCCCGTTGACCCATGCACCCCTTCTGTTTCCAAATCATGGTATTAACTTGACATTTGCAAAAGGTCATGTTTGCTCTGCCTGAGAGTTATATTGCTCACTCTTTTGTCTTTTTGCTATGTAAGCCCTTCAAGGCAGAGGTTATCTCCATGGGTATGGCTGTAGACTGTCCAGCAAAATGCCCCTGATCTTGTTCGATGGTCTAGCAGCTGCAATAGATACAATGAACATACTTCCTGGTAGAGAACCTGCTTCCATAGACTATGATCATATATAGAATCATAGAATCATTAAGGTTGGAAAAGGACTGTAAGATCATCTAGTGCAACCATGCACCTACCACCAATATTGCCCACTAAACCATGTCCCTAAGTACTACAAGTATTATAAATTATAGATGGATCATCAGAGGTTGAAGAATCTTAACTTATACACAAAACTCTCCTTTGAGAAGAGGTTCATATGCAGCATCTCCTGGCAGAACCACCAGTGCCTTCATTTTAAAGAGCATCAGCAAGCATCCATTCAGATAATGTGGTGTTGCTGGAGCAGATGCCATTTGTGTCTGTTGCAGTAACAAGTGGGGAGTAAGGCAGGTGGCACACGACACATATTTGTACATATATTTTATGCATATAAAGGCACATCTTTTTTTAGCTTGTAGTTTCAGTCGCGCTGAAATTGTTTGCTGCATCAAATTAAAGGCAATTGAGATGAGAGCCTATGTTGTGCTCAGTGTTAGTATGGCCATCCTGCAGTAAGTCCAAGCAAGGA
Source organism: Tragopan temminckii (assembly GCA_028571105.1). NCBI lineage: Eukaryota > Metazoa > Chordata > Aves > Galliformes > Phasianidae > Tragopan > Tragopan temminckii. The sequence goes on along the minus strand of JAOWBP010050848.1, from coordinate 4,231 downwards.
GGTAGAGAAGGGCCTTACAAATTGAATCAGGTAAGAATGTCCCCTAGTCCTGCCCATCATCCTGCATTCGTTCCCAGCACAGGGCTTTCCAAAACCATCATCTCAGCTAAGCAATCTGCAGGGCTCCAACCTAGGTAGAAACTCAGCACCGTTCCTGTCATCCATGAGGACATATCAAACTTGGCTCTACCCAAGTCTAAACCAGCTGTGAGCATCACTGACAAGGCAGCGTATGGCAGAGCTGTTGCTCAGTGTAGATACAATTAGTCCATATAAATTAATTGGCTGGGATGCGCAGTTTGCATGGCCAGAAAGCAGCTGCAAGCCCTGACGTGCTATGGTTAATCTCTGCTTTGGTTTCTGGGTCTTGCCCTCCTACCTGAGGACTGATTTTTATGCAACCTGCAAGAATAGAACTGTCTTTGAATTAGCTGCTCTCTCTCAAGATCATATGGTTTTGGGAGAGGGGTTTGGACAAACCTGCAAACAGAAAAAGAGCACGGCAGAATCCTTATTTCCTTAAGGAAGCAGCCCAAAGGAATACATGCGTCTGTTCTCATCTGTTGCTGGGCTCACGACCCACACAAATAACAGGGAAAAGTGAACAAGCAGCCGACTGCAGAATGGGAACAGGGAAAATGACTCAGCAAGCTTGGCACCAAGCTGGAGGAAATGCAGGTACATTATAACCTTGCTTAAGCATCCATCTCGCCTGTGACACGATGTAGAAACAGCAGCTAGTGCGGGCATTTGCATCTGATGGAAACATCCCTTCTGATAAATGATTCAGCTCTGCTCTTACAAACAGTTATACATGGGAGCAGAGCAGGTGAGAGGCTCCATTTGTATTTGCCAGTACGGGAGAGAAAAAATTCAATGAAAACCTCTTGCTGCTTTTTAAATATCTCTTCTTTTTCTTCTGTTATCAGTTGACAAATAGCTGCTGAATTATAGTTTCGTGCTTTGTTCGTGTCATTTTTCCTAAGATCAGTATTTCCTGCTACATCACCTTAGAAACTTGATCAACAAACACTGTGCTCTTCATGTAAACAGAGCTTTATTTTACTCTATTTTTTTGACAGCAGCCAGTGTTTTAGAAACCAGAACATTTCAGGTTCCCTGGGCTATTTGCCTCAATTTCACAATTTGGTTTTGGTTTTGAGGGCCTGTCAGCATTGTTTACACATAGATATGTGTGAGCAGCAATGTTTTCATGTGAGCGGCAAAGAAAATACATTACTGCAAATTGCTTTTTGGAATCAGACCTTCCCTTCTATTGAGTATCTAAATGAAACGACACTTTCTAACACATAGGAACTAAAGACTAAAACAAATCAGAATGAGAAGTGAAACAAGAAGATCTAGTTTCAGTAGCTGAGACGAACGAAGAAGAGGCAAAGACAATATTCGCAATAAGAAGGAACGTCTCCGGAGCTCTATCTCTAATATAACCCAGAGGTTGTTATCTGTGCCAAAAGAATGAAGGAACTCTGCAGGGCCCTGAATGTATTTCCCTCGGGAATGGCATCAGCTCCAGTCCTGCCAGTGCTTTGCCTGTGCTGCTGTCCTACAGTAAGGTGGGTTTTTTAATGTTTCTGTGGAAAACCAGGGCTGCAGTTTTATGAAACAAACCCTGTGGATCTGAACAAGAAAAGTTTTCTTGTTTTCACTGTAAGAACATTTTCCAGGCAGCTGTGGGGAAAACACTTACAGATGAATCCAGCAGTAAACGAGGAGATTATTTTTGCTACTTCTAACAAAACTGCGCACAACACGCGGCTACTGAGCCTCCTGGGATCTGCCTCCACACAGACAGACTCCATCAGTTAGGGATTACTTTTAAGGCAGATATTAAAGCCTATCACATGCCAACGGATTTTCCTATATGTTCACTTCAACGGGATGCTTTAAATCCCGCATGCACACATGTGTATGCACGTGTATGTGCACGCTAGTGTTTATTCAGACCCTTTCATTCACAGCCAAACACAGCCTTGGGCTCCTCTGGGCCTTTCCAAGGAAGATGGGCTTGGGAGAAAGAGAGAGAATTATATTTAAACCACACATTTTTGAAAATAAGATTTTAAAGCAAATAAGCTCAGGTGGACAGAGCCAAGCTTGTAAAGATTTTATAACAAGCAATGCTTTTAAGAGGAGGCAGAATCCTTGTTCTCTTAGTCCAAGACCTTCTTATAAGAATTCAGAGCAAACATGGTGAAAAAGTGAGTTTTTACAGAAATGTATCCTCTTGCTTTTCTACTCAGCTGTAACCTAAAGCATCTGGGCTTGACAAAATGAAACACAGCCGCATGACGATGTGGCTGCTGCTGCTGCTGCTCTGCCTCCTGCAAATCTTTCCATCAGAGCCGGGGAGGAGAGCGATGCCTTCTGTGAGCCAAAATCCTGCGCTGGGTGAAGCTCAGCATTGCAAAGCAGGGCTGGGCTCCGCAGCGAGCAGTTTGGTCGGAGCTGTCTGCTGCAGCCCCCATGTCTGCAAGGGTTCGCATGGCGAGGTAACTCTCTTCCCATGACACAGCAGAACAGCAGCAGCAGCAGCAGCAGTGTAAAAGTGATTGGTTCTGGCAGCGCTCCGAGGAGACTAATTTGTATCCCAGTTCCAGCCTCTTTCTCCTTTAAGAACAATCCTGAGGAGGGAATACGGAATAAAAAGAAGCTTAATGGAGTAGGCAGGTAAACATCAAAGAAATGGAAAGGGAAGAATACTGGAGCTAGAATCCATGGTAGTGGGACAGCCTCAATATTATGGCAGAAAGAGTGATAGAAAACAGCCCAAAACTCGGTAGGGAAGAACAGACGAGCAAGCAAAAGTTGTAGGTGAATATAGGGAAGCATTATTGGAATGGGCTGCCCAGGGAGGTGGTGGAGTCATCACCCCTAGAGGTGTTCATGAAAAGGGCAGATGTGGCACTGAGGGACGTGGTTAGTGGGCATGGTGGGGATGGGTTGATGGTTGGACTGGATGATCTCAGTGGTCTTTTCCAACCTCGATGACTCTAAAAAAATCAAGTATCAGAAACACCGATCGGTTAAATATACAGCTCCTTGAGTGGGCACGCTGAATGTAATGGGGTCAAGCAAAAATATTCCAACTCCAAAAATCCCAGCAGGAGAATGGAAGGACCAGGACAGGGCCTGTCCAAGAAGCTCTGCTCCCGTACCATGGCTGGGCCACCAAGTCTCATGGGCGCTCAACGGGCATTGGTGTCAACCTGAGCTGGCAAAGGTGATCCCTTCAAGAGAACCCCAGGAGATGTTGAATAAATTGGATAAATTGTATTCCAACCCTGTTCTGTGTGCTGTGGGTCATGCTTTGAATCATCGAGGGGCTGCGATTTTCAGCAAAGGCTGTAAGGAACCAAATGTGGCAGTGCATCCTCAACTCTCTTTTTAGAATCACAGAATCCTAGAATATCCCGAGTTGGAAGGAACCCATAAGGGATCATTGCGTCCAACTCCTGGCTCCATGCAGAACCACCCAAAAATCAGACCATATGACTGAGAGTGTTGTCCTGATACTTTTTGAATCCCAGCAGCTTAGTACCATTACCAGTGCCCTGGGGAGCCCATTTCAGTGCCCGACCACCCTCTTGAGGTATTTCAATTCCAAAATGCATAGCCCTCCAGCCAGCCCCCTGAACCTCACACTCAGCTGCAAACACTGCTGCAGCATCATGAATTTGTGAGCCAAATTTGGGGAACTCCCGAGGGACCAGCAGACCATCTTATCGCCCGGACATCACGGGAATCTCACTGTGGAGCAACGGACTGAAGATGGGTGCGTGGAGCGGGTGGGCTTTAGCCCCATCCCCACCACCCTTGGGGCACCAGCTTGAGCCGAAGCCACTTCAGCACTGAAGGCAGAACAGCAGCCTCTGCAGCGGCCGGCGCCAGCGGGGCTCCACCGGGAGACCCCCGCCGTGTGCGTGGGACCGGGTCTCCCCAAAGCGTGGAAAATGTCATCTTATTGCCCTTTTTTCTTACGTCTGTTCGCGTGCAGGGATTGCGCTAGGGTACTACCAGGCATCACTCCTTGAAGCAACTCTCCCTATAAACATCCCTAACACTACCCCGTGTTAGAAAGCTGATGTTACAGATTAGCTCCTCACTAAATAGTTTTTCCATCAGTCGGCTGAGCTGCAGATCTAAAAGCACGCTTGCAAGCAACGCACCAACTCTGTGCACCAGCACAGCAATGGCACTGCTCGCATCC
>JAOWBP010050846.1:0-17635 GCA_028571105.1 Tragopan temminckii | reverse complement strand
GATGGGGCCTCACAAGAGCTGAGGAGAGGGGGACAATCACCTCCCTCTCCCTGCTGGCCACCCCTTTTTTAATGCAGCCTGGGCTGAAGCACACACTGCTGGCTCAGTGTCCAGCTTCTCATCCACCAGGACCCCAAGTCCTTCTCTGCAGGGCTGCTCTCAAGGAGATCTTCCCCCAGTTTGTATAAATACCTGGGATTGCCCTGACCCAAGTGCAGCACCTCATTAGGTTTTCCTGGGCCTGCTTCTCCAACCTGTCCAGGTCCCTCTGAATGGCTTCCTTTCCTTCAAGTGTATTGACTGCACTGCTCAGCTTGGTGTTGTCCACAAACTTGCTGAGGGTGCCCTTAATGCCATCATCTATGTCACTGATGAAGATGTTGAAGAGCACCGGTCCCAAGACCGACCCCTGAGGGACACTGCTTGTGACCTAGTTGTAATACATTCAGTTAACTGGGCTTTGCTACTACTGAGGTTTTTCTGTCGTGTGACTTAAAATTTCTGTGCTAAAAGTAAAGCAGTGTTTAAATATATTTCTAAGTGTTAGAATAATATTTTTCAAAAAACCTGAATGAAACAGCATCTAACATGCATACTTGATAGCTTATTCAGAGGTTCTCTTATAAATTTGAGTTAAGAATTTGGAGAAAAATAGCATTGCTTTTAAAATTAATCTATTCTCTGGGACTTTATTTTATTTTTCTTCCTTTTAATAAAGAAAGCTTTATTGCCGTTATTAGGCTGACCTGGAAAGTTAGTCCAATTTTATTTATTACTATTTTTAATGGATCTGATCCATTATATTTACATGGGGGGGTTGTAAAGCTATTTGTCAGTTAAATAAGCTCTCAAAGCCTTCAGCACAGAGGTTATTAGAGGTGAATAGTGTGGATTTAAAGGATTTAGTAATTCATTCTAAATCCCAGCTATACTTTAAAAGGCATTTTTATTTTTTTGCTTTTTTTTTTTTAAGCACTTAAAGCACTAGGATGCCTTCTGCTATATGTAAATAATATTCTGTTGAAATCACGGGGATAATCTGGTTTGTCTAGATTACAGCTGCAGTGATCAGAGAGATTTAGATTCATTCTTTTGAATGATCAGCAGTGGCTGTTAGTCTCATTGATCAGAAATGAATGTAAACTATGATATACCAATCTTGTCAGTAACTGACAAGTCAATCCCAGCAATAAAATTAAACTTTAAGAACTGTGCTATCTTTAAATGGAATACTTGGATATTTTTATTTTAAGATGGCTGTTTTTATGCTGTTGTGCTGTCTTGAGGTCTTAATTTTTGTGGTACTTTGTTTTTATTGTTGCAAGCAACATACTTATTAAAACTTGTCACCCAATTAAAACAACCTCAATTTTCTACATGAAATTGAATTACTTATTTTTACCTAGCTTTCATAATATAAGTTGAATCAATCTTTAATTGGTTAGATAATACTGCGTTGCAGGAATGTACATACTAGCATAGAGAACTTCATAGTAGCCCTGAGAGGTTCAGGTACACCTTTTGAAAAATGTGGTACTTTTAGCATGGTTTTTTTTTTAACTACTTTTTAAATTATAAATAAAATTTAAATATTAAAAAAAACAAACAAACTGATTTTTTAGTACTTAAAAATTCCTTAAAGATTTGTCTTATTCTGCCATCTTCAATTTTTTCAGGGAGGTTTGCTACTGAGAAGTGCAATTATAAAAGCACATTGCTCAAGATGAACCACAATGTTTGTTATAGTAATCCATCCTTGAAGTCATGAGAGCACATGTTGCTCATGTCCAAGAGGGAAGGCTCTGGATGCTAATAAGTAACAGACTTTAAAATACTGAATGTTAACTTTGTTCTTCATGTTCAAAAGCACTGTATTTTAGTAATATATTACAATTATGTTCATATCCTTTACTTTTGCATTAAAAATAGGTTGCTTAAACATGCTTTCAATCTTGACTAAGCTTGTCTTACTCCTACATTAATTATCAGGTTTTGCCTGTAACAAGATGAGTACTCGTTTAGCTTTGATCATAGTATTAGAATGGTGTGGGTCAGATACACCCAGCAGATGTAAATGGATATATCTGGCATAAGCAGATTATACATGTCATTCACTACATATGTACTTTGGCATTTACTTGGTTATTTTGCTTAGAAAACTTACTTGATACAGGGATGAAGGGAATGTTTCTTGGGCGTTGTTGTCTGCAGCCTGTCTTCTATTACACGTAGGTGTTTCTGGAAGAGGTTTGAGGAAACAAGTTCATTTTTCATCAACAGCTTAGAAACTATATTAAGGTTAGTTTGTATAAAAAAAATTAGATATGTTATTACTACTATCTATGTTTATTGTGTTGACAGTGTTAATACCATCTACTTTGTCAGCCTCTTCTTCCTGTTAAATATCATCAGAGATTGGATCTCCTAAATACAATTGCCAAATTCCGCTGGAGCATGTTTAATCCTCAGAATACGTGCTAATGCAATTAATGAAAGATTTTGCAATCTCAGAAATATTTCTGAAACACACTTTTTTATTTGATTTCTTGAATATGAACTAGTGGCACATCTGTGTATGGAAACTTTCCATTCTTTGTTTTCAGTGAATCTAGTGTCATCACTGGATAAGCTGCAAACATGATACAGTTGTTTTTATTTAGTAGTAGCTCTTGTTACTGCTTTCTTTTGAACACAGTTTCGTAGCTGTTTTCTTTAGCAATGAGAGTGGTGTTAAATCACCACAAACAGTTAGGAAGGCATGAAATGTCTGAGTCTTTTCTATGCACAGGAAAAACACTTTCTTAACCAACAACTGACAAAAATATAGCTGTATAATCTGTGTGGGATGAGGTGGCATCCGTAACTTGGAGTATGTCAATGTAATACTTTTTCTGAAAGAAAAAAAATGGGAGGGAGGGATGTAAATATGAGCTAAAAGGCTTTGACTTTCATGGTGATTTTGAATATAGAAATTTCTTAGCTATAACATTAGTACTCCTTAAAGTCTGAGTGTGTAAATATCTAAATTTATACCACTACAGCTTCTATATTGTCAGTAAAAACTTGTGATAAAGTTGTCATTTTGAGAATGGGTATTTGCTTGTGGTAAGTTAATTGAATAAACATTGGAAAATACTGTAATGACAAAGCACATTGTAAGGTAGAATAAATTGCACATTTATGTTTTCCTACTGTCCTATATAGCATTTAATATTTTCTGACAGAGATCTCTGAGTAACAGGTTATGTCATGTCCTGTTTTCTTTATTAAATATACTACAGAGCTGAAAGTATAAAATCTTACCTTCTTAAGATTTATTATGCTGTTGTTTCCCAATACTTCGGATATTTCACATAGTTATTGTTTACCTAGTTACATGGCTGTTAAGATTTTTTTTTTAAACTGTAGTTTTCTAAGATTATCTAAAAATATAATGGAAGCAATATAAGCTATCTTCAAAATATGCAGAAAGAACTGTCATAGTGCTGTCACAGTGCTCTCATGACTTATAGCATTTTCCATTTCTTACAAGTTTTTTGTCAGTATGGTGCTATTTTTTAAATTGAAAATAATACAGTGGAAGATAGCTATACATATGAATCTGTTTCAATTAAATGCATAGACTGCTTTTCTTCAGTAAAACCATACATACAAATAAGTACTCAAGAATAATTAAATTGTAACTTTACATATTCTTAGTTAATGTCAACGTAGAACATCTTCTATTGTGAGGTACTACTGATATTTTACTTAAAAGGATATTTAGGCTGAGTGCAAAATGTTCATACTCAGCGTATTTGTGGCACAAATAAACTTGCTAAGGCGTTTTTATTTTGCTTAAAATTGTAATAGACTTTAAGATCTCTATAAATGTCATGTATAGTAAATCATGGAACACTTGCAATAATAAAATGGTAGAATAATTTGGTTTTTAATTGAGCAAATTAATTCTCTAACCAAACGCATGTTTGTATGATATCTCTCTTGTGAGATTTGGTTATTTTAATCCAAATTTTTTTCAGATTTTTTTCTAAAAATAAAGACGATATTTTTTTTGTCAGTTAATCTAGATCTTCATATCTTACTTTCAGGTGTGAAGGGAAAACACAAAATACAAAAAGCATGGGTGAAATATAATACTTTGTAATTCCTCCAAATTCTTCAAGTTTTAACTTGTATGGAAAGTTTCTAAAGTACTGCTTTCTTGTACACCGTTAAAATAAGTCATGCATCTGTGAAACCTTTTATTAATCTGCAGCTTCAAATTTTAGCATAGTTTGTTCTTGTTTTTCTTTTGTTCTGGATGTAGGATCTGATGAGGCATGGAAGCAATGTAAAAGCTATTGGTTTTCCTGGGTAATAGTTGCTCTATGTGTAAGACATACAAGGCTTTTTTGTCAGAGGATTTCTGATTCAGTCAACTTGTTAGACAGGACTGAAATTTTGTCAGCTTCTGGGAGTGTCTGTTGCTGCATAGCGATTGTTAAGATCCTGGACTAGGTACAAACACTAGGATTTAGAGCAGCTTTCTTTTCCTAATGTGTTTGATTCTGCATGAATATGTAAGTGATGCATAGGATACTTTCGTGTTTATACATGTCGCAGACTTGGAATTCTAGTATGGAGTTCTGATACTGAGTTTGCATAGAAAGATTTGAGAACAATAAAAACAAAACTTTGTTCACCTCTTCAAAAGAAAACAAAAACACAGGAAAATGATTACAAAATACTGTGAGTAAAAGTGGTTATATAGAAGTTCAATATATAGACTTGTTAAGAATAGAGAGGCTAACTTCATGAACAAAAACAAAGTATTTGGTTGCTTGTTGCTTGGGTCTTGTTTATATGGTAGCAGTTAATATAAGCATGGGGCAGTTCTACTTCATTTTTTAACATGCTTATTCTAACAGGCATTAACTGAATGCATTTGTACTAGTACTGTCTAGTCATCTTAAATTGATCAAAGCACTTTGTGAATCACTGATATTTATTTCTTATTAATTCACTAGGAGTAAGGTGAACCCTGAAGGACTGGACAAGTCCAGCATGAGAATGAAGCTGTAGGAAATTATAGAGAAGTATTCTGAATTTAGACACCATGCAGTATTCGAATAACTAGTGTTCTTAAACACAGACGTGTAGTTTGAAGATGGTGAAGAAGGAAGGTGGTGAGGAAAAATGCAGTTGGGTGAGAGATTGGGAAAAACGTGAGAAATTCTGAGTTAAAATGTGATTGAAACAGTTCTTTGATTTTGTCCGATGTAACAATACTTACCATTATTTGGTACATAAGAGAAACAGTAGATGCAGATACAGCTGGATTCTGATAAGTCTTTTGATGCTAACTAAAAGGATTAATCTGTGCTGTTTTCTCAATTGTGGTTTGGTAGTCTTTTATCTGTACTTAGTCTCTTCAGAAATTTTGTTAATGCTTTTTCCTGTGGAGCTCTCAGCTAAAGTTTTGATATGACACTCTGAGGAATTGAATGTTGACAGTAAGCTGTTAGTACAAAAGACTTGGGAATCATTTGTTAAAATAACAACTTGCTTAAACTGTATTAGCAGATTAGTAGTGATGATAGAATCAACTGATGTTCCACATCAAATGGAGTCTTGTTCCTTTTTTGGGAGTAACATTGTTAGTGGAGTAGAAAATACTCTTAGAAAATGTCATACTAGCTACTTCTGAAAACAACTGAAATTCAAAACTAGTGTTCCTGATGTCATCAGTGTGGAATTCACTGTAAAAATGAAGAATAATGTGGTGTTGGTTGGATACAAACCTGAGAGAAGTTGGCAAGGCAAAAGTAATGAAGAACAGCATTTGGAATTGACGAGTATTGGGCCAAACACAAGAACTGAAATTTTCAGGGGTGGAGAAGGGCTTCTGGACATCTGTGATGTGTTAATAGAAATGTCATTTGTTAAATGTGGTTGTTCTGAATAACTTAATTTTGTTGAGGTCTCAGCTGAAATATTACTTTGTCCAGGCAACCTGCTTCAAGAAACCCAGTTTTATCTCCCTTTTTAATGTAACTCTGTTTGTTAGCTTGTTCTTTCCTTTGCTTGCTTTGCTAAAGGAAATGTTAAGGAGTGGTTGTTTTGGAAAATACCTCAATTTCTGTTGATGATGGGTGGCCAGTTGGCAGTGTGCTGGCCAGATAGACCCCAGTCAAAAAGTATGGAAGAGCAAAAAGATACATTTTTTTTTTTCTGGATGCTTCTTAGCTGAAGGGAGCAAAAGAAGGCTAGACCAAGAGACCTTGTATGAAAGCCTTGTGGTGCCTTTATGAGACTGAACCTATGTCTGGCAGCATGCTAGTCCAACCACACAGATGTTCTATGTGTGTCTGGTCATGCATTCAGAAACCGCTTCCAGGATGCATGTTGTTAGCCTAATAAGAAGCATGTATGTATGTATTTTATGTAAGAGTTCATTGCACTTAATGTAATGGAAGCTAGGAGTGTCACTACCCTAGATTGTCAGATTAAATTTAAAAACCTATTTTCACTTGAAATCCTTATCTTCCATAGTAGGGATTGCCAAGGCATTTAATATATAAGAGTTATACTTATCTCATTCTTTCACCTCAGGAACTTAGTTTGATGTTCTAAATAGATTTAAAAAAAAAAAAAATCACAATAATATTTGTGATGTTTTAGAGATGGAAATACATCTTTATATTAATTTTGTTTACTTTGTTTTATAGAAATATTTTTTGTTTTTCTTCCAGTTTAACTTTGTTGGAAGAATCCTTGGGCCCAGAGGACTAACAGCTAAACAGCTTGAGGCAGAAACAGGATGCAAGATAATGGTCCGAGGGAAGGGCTCAATGAGAGACAAAAAGAAGGTAAGCTCTTCAAAAGTCACAGAGTTTGATACGTGAGTTTTTTTCCTAATATGGGAGTGTGTTTCTCTTATTCGTTTTGGTTTTTTGTTTGCTTTTATTCAATGTGCTTCATTACTTAGTGATTTTTACAGACTTAATGGTTAATATAACCTACTTTGAGGAAGTTAAATATGCAACATAATGGTGCAACTGGGAGTCTAGCTGTTAAAGGTATTCTTCAGTAGTGACCAGTGTCAGATGTTTCATGAAGCAAAGTTAAAGTTAAATACGTTTTTAAGGAAGAGCTATTTATATTACTGGTGTCATTAAGAACTTTCTTTTACTGGAATACCAAAAGAGTGATTAGTGCAAATAGTGTGGATTAGAAAATACAATAAATGTGTTTATGGCAGTGGATTTTGTCTGAGCAAGCAAAGAAGCACCGGATTTCTGAATTTGTTTTGTGTAAAAGTAGAACTGGGGTATATTTGGGTTGTTCCTTGCCCTGTCCTGTAGTATATGTAGGTGGCTGCAAAAGTAATGCCTCCTATTTATTTCCATGGAATCTACAACATTTGCAAAGAGCACAATGATGCTATTAGACAGAGCAAATTCTCAGCTACAAAACAGTATTATTCAACATAGTCACCACCTTTAGCTATGAATTTTTGGCAGCAATGAACAAGAGCCTGCATGCTGCACTCAAAACTATCTGCACCAGCAGAGGTGACCCACTGTTTCAGAGCTGCTCTGTTATACACTGTTGCTGGGAAAATTTTGCCCATGGAGTCCATCTTTCATCAGCCCGAACAGAAGAAAATCAGGAGACACCAAATCCAGACTATACGGTGGGTGTAGTAGGATGGTCCAGCCAAGATTGGCGACGTGTTCCATGGTCTTCGGACTGGTATGAAGCCTGGCATTATCATGTTGCAAGAGAAAAATTTTTCTTCTCTGACCTGAGTCTGGAAGTTTGAGCTTTCAGCTTAGTCAGCATTGTGATGTAGCAGTCAGAGCTGATGGTTTGTCTGGGTTCTGAGAAATCGAGAAAGATCACCCATTTCTTATCCCAAAGACAGCGCACATCACTTTATGCATTGAGTGCTGTGTTTGGAACATTTTCATTGATGGAGAATTCACGTCGCCACTCAACGGACTGCCATTTTAACTTGGGCTTGTAGTGGTGACGCCGTGTCTTGTCCTTGGTAATGATATGATCCCGGGAACTGTCACCTTCAGCTTTGTATTGGTTCAATAGTTCCTGGCAAACTTGCATGTGGTGTTCTTTCTGTTACTGTGTGAACATTTGTGAGACCCATCTGATGCAAACTGATATTCTAGTATTGCCACCATCATTTCTAATGCACTGAAGCTAATATTGAGCTTCATACACAGTTCCTGTTTCGTGATCTTCCAATTCACATGGATGAGCTGGTGAAGATGCTCTTCATTTTATGGTGACAGCTGTGCACAGCCATCTGGAATGTGGTTTGTCTTTCATATTGCTTTTGCTGATGTGCACCACCCACCACCTCATTGTGCTCATGACCACTGTTTGGTCTCCATAAACATTCAGCAAGGATCGATGAATGTAAATGTGCAATTTTTTTTTCCATGTGGAGGAATTCAACGATGCACCTTTACTCCATATGCACTTCAGTTTCAGACGCCATTTTGTTGGACTACCCCTCTGCTGCCGTCTGTTGCATGACAACAAAATGTGATGGAATATTGGTGGGAAGGTTCAACATCTACTGCCATACCACCGACATCCACCTCTGACATCATGGGCCATCATAATAAAATAGGAAGCATTACTTTTGAAGCAGCCCTTCTGTCCATGTGATTAGGGAGGCTGTACTTTTCAGGATAGGCATCGTGAATGCTAAGTTATTGTGATGTTGGCTCCTGGAAGTTATTTCTATTTACAGTTTTATGTTGTAGCTATTTCCCCTTCCCTCTGGTTATTAGTGCTGAAGTTGCCTCAGCATCACCAATTCAGTTTTCAGATGTACAATTAGTAGTACTCATTTTCTATTTGTTCCAATAAATATTAATTCTTTTGGTTCTTTCCTTAGGAAACATTTTCTGATTAGTCACATAATACAGTGTATTCATATAAATGTAACATTTAATAGTTAAAACAGAACCACTTAAAATGCTCACTTAGAAACTTCTGGCTTCCCAGCGCTTATAATCATAACTTTCAAACTTCATGTGTTGCCTCGTGTTTTCATAATCTGTTGTAATACTTTGACCTACATTTCTGTTATTCCACCGTAGTTACGTTGGTCGTTTAGATTGCTAGCTTTTGAGCAAAGGTTTGCTCTCATCTGAGAGATTTTGGTTGTCCAAGTTCTGTAGGAGTGATACTGTTTTAAAATAATGTTTGATTTATAAAAGTGTTGAAGGATTTTTGTTTTTTTAACATTGTTTCTCCTCTGGAGTTCTTTCCACCTCTTTGCTAGGATGAACATCTAACATAAACTAGCCCTATTATTTTTGGGCTTTGAGTTGTGAATGGATAGTAGAATTTCAAGGATTTTGAAATATGATTTCCTGCAATTGGAGGGTAGTATAAGTCATACGCTGTAATGAGGGGAAAAAGTCTACTTAATGGTTTATTCTTTTTTTTCCTATTTGCATAGGTTTTAAAATACATTGAATATTTATTGATAACAGGGTTCTTAAATTCTGCCCATAAATTATATATATTAATTGTTGCTTCTTCTCTGTTTCATGAGGAAAAATTTTAAGACTGGGAAAGCTTATCAGGAATTAGGTTATGTAATTTTTTTTCTGGATAAAAAAATGTTCTGGTTCATTTATACTTGTAGATATTGTAAACTAAAACATTTAGGCATCAGCTCTTCATAAAGCTTGCAAGTACAAATTGAGAGCCCAAACTTAGTAGTCTTGAAGTAATACCTTGTAGTGAACATATTTATATTTCAGATACATACAAACAGTGATTCTCTGCTACAGAACTGTAGAATTGCGTAGGTTGGAAAAAACCTTCAAGATCACGAAGTCCAGCCATCAGTCTGATGTACTGAGTCAGGCTGTTAAACCAGGACCCTTGATGCCATGTCTAGCTGTAACCTCTAGGGAAGGAGACTTGCCACGCCCATAAGCAGCCCATTGCAATGCTTGATCACCCTGTCCTTGAAGAAATTCTTGAAAGTCTTCCTAATATCTTATCCAAGTTGTGCTTTCCATGGCATCCTAGCATCCAGATGTCATCTTGTCCAACCTCTCTACTCAAGCAAGGTCTCCTGGAATAGGTTGGTCAGGTTGTGTCCAGACTGCTGTTACATTTAGTGTCCATGATCTCCCTCCTACCTTTGTGCTTCAGAGTCCATCCTTTCCTGTGGGAAGTAATTTCCGTATGTAGCTTAGACAGTTTTACATTTTGTGGAAGTCGTATTTTTAGGCTCATTTTCCACACTCTTCCCACCTTTTTTTAAAATTGCTATTCCAAGGAATAGTTAATGTGAGTTTTGTCTTTAAGAAAAAGCATAAAGGAACCAGAAACTTTTTCTGAGCATGGGTCTACTTCTTAAGTGCTTTGTTTTGTGTTTTACTTAAAATTGAAACCTGTCCTCAGGGACTATTTGCATCAGCTAGAAGTTTGTACACACGAAGTAATACAGACTGATCTACTCAGTGCTTTAATGTCTATAAGCCTTTATGTATACAGTACAAAAAGATGTTCTGCCACTTCAAATGATGGATCATTCATGGGATGTAAAGGGCAATGTCTTACATTGGTTGTTTACAAATTGGACAGGAGAAGCTAGAGTTCTGTTACCTTTCTAAGTCATCTATGGTCTGATATTTTTGGAGCGCAGAGTACTCAACCGTTGAGGTGTGTGTTGAATATCAAATGACATAACAGATTTGAATAATATATTTGTTTAATTATTACAATTACAATATTTAATGTTGGTTGAATACCAAACAACAATCAGTGTCAAAAAGCTTTCTTGACAAAACGTATTTTCAGGTCATCCATTTATGATCTTTTTAAAGCTCTTTTGCTGTCCTGGATTGGTACTAGGCAGTAGTTCACCATCTTCAAATAGTAGCCTTTGTTTTTGCTATACTGTGTATTCTGACGTTGTTGCCACAGTAAGGATTGTTTCTTAATCATTTATTGTAATGTAGTTTGTGATGCATCCTGTTCCCCAGTAAGATGTTTCTTCTAAAAATATAGAATTGAAATTCAAGACATGATGATTATAAACAGGATGAAGTAAGAAACAGTGACACTTATCAGTCTGAAGAGTAAGTACTCTTCATGCTATTTGTTCTTACCTCTCTTCCTAATGAATTATGTTTACAGATGTGTTCTTTAGATCTGCAACACAAGATGTCCAAGTTTTTTGGCAATTAGTGCCAATTGTTTTCAAAAGGGGAATATTCAGGATTTTTCCAGTTTTTGACTGAGTCGCTTATTAATTTCCATATCAGAGTTGAAGGTTATTTCTTATTATTGTTTCCCCTGTATATTTCAAACCTACAAACCTGATTTCCTGGTGCTAGTTATAATAGAAGCCTTATTGGATGTTGCTTGGAATCCGTCTGTCTTCTTTTTGTTGCTGGTGTTTGCAGATTCGAGTAGAAAGTAAGGAAGTACTCACAGTGCTTCACAATAAATCATCCTGTGTTGTTCTGTAGAATTTTACTCTGTGTGAGCCTGCGAACAGAAGTAATTGATTGAAAGTCTTAATCACATGGCTGAATCACTTGAACTGACATCAGGTCTTAAAACTTGCTGACATATTTCCCACAGAAAGCAGGTGAAATCCTCAAATTCTATCCAATGCTCAGCTGATGATCAGAACATCTCCCTAGGCAGCTTTTGACAAATTAAAAAATAATAATAATACAATAACTTTAATTACCAAGAATGTTTTTATTAGAACCTTGAGGTGCTTGAAGGAGATTGTAGAGGAGGGGAGGGGGATTGCAAGCATTCACTGAAAACTAATGAATGCGTGATTTTATTAAGAACAAGGCATTTTTCTCCTCTGCATGTACCCTCTCTGTGGTGAGGAAGAAAACTAATTTTCACTTCAGTAGTGAAGAAAAATAGTAATTGCAACACCAATCAAAGAATGATGCTTTAATAGAAGGGAAGCCTGACCATTTATGGGTAAGCAGAACATCATTTTTTATCATCTTATTGGTCATACACACATTCCATGAAATGTACACTGATGCAAGCATATAGGGAATCAAATCTCTTCTCTCTTATCGCATTGACTGCCATTATCTCATTGAGAGGGATATTCAGCCCAGTAGCATCAGGCTTCTGAATTGTGACAGCCATGGTTGATTACATTTTATCCTGTTTCTTCCAGTTTTTAATGAAGAAACTCCTCTGGAACATTGTACAAGGAGATATTTGTTTCTCCTTCAACAAGAAGCATCTTGTTAGGATATATGAAATGATTTTTGTTTCTACAGTTGGCTATTTCAAAAAGCAAGGCCGACAGCTATGCGGTTTCAAAATTAAAAGAACTTGTTGTTTTCATCCATTGCAGCACGTTCAAATCTCTTACTCTCTCCTTTGTAGTTTGATTATTTGATGAACTGATGTGTTGTTCCTGAGCTACAGTATACTTGTTCGTGTATTTGTGTTTGCTTTTCAAGCTGAAATTATGTAAGGTTTCAAGAAAGACAAGCTCTTCGTTAGTACCAGTCTTGAACTTCGGCAGATCACCTTTGATGGGTATGAGAGTTGTCAAGTAAATATATATGTCAGTTTTAGACTCTACAGGTGTTTTGTTTTTTTCCACAATAAGGCTAAAAATGAATTAGAAGTTATCTTTGGTGCCTATACAAAGTTTGAGGAAAAGATTTAAAAGTAGAATAATTTACCTGCTTTGTAATGAGGACTTTTCATTATGTTTACATGTCCTATAGAATTGAGATACTATGTATCTGTGATGTTTTTGATACCTTTTAGTCTTGGTAATACTGTCAGATACACCGTTTTCCAGTTGAATCTCTTTAGGTCGGTTTATAGTAAAGTGAAGTTATTGACATTAAGGAAGTGCTTGTATGTCTTGTTAAATAAAGCCCGTTACTACAGTCCTACTGACAGGATGCTCAACTTCTGCCTTCTGTGAAAAAAGCATTATGTTTACAAATAAAGCTATGGTGCTGGCATTTATTTTGAAATTGAATATATTTAGCATACTGTAAAATTGTTCGGTGTTTCAGAGTGAAAGTCTAACCAGCCATTGTTATTCATGTCTTCTGGGAACAAATTGTGTGGTTCAGGCCTGTTGCCTCCAAAAGCTGCCTCTACACATAAGCATGCTGCTGCAGTTTGACAATTTAATGTATCTGTGTTAAGAAATCATGACAATTTAAAACAAATCCTGGCAATTTAAAACAAAAAATCTGCAACTAGCTGTAAAGGTGTTTTCTGAGTACTTCTCAATACAACCAGGAATAGTTTTAAATAAATATATATATATATATATATATATATTAGAATTCTTTATGGGATTGATGACAGAAGTCTGTGATGAAATTAAAATAAATTACAAAAAAAAACACCAACAAACACCTTTTGTTTCTCAGACTAAAGTTACTATCCTTTAATTAAAAATAAAATGAAAACAATATTTTTTGACATGAATGACATTTCTGGAGGTCAATTGCTTGCTTTTATCTTTTGAACTGTTTCTTCACCGTCAGTTCCTCATAGATACTTATTGTTGAGGATGCCATTTGTTAAAATTGACTGGTTTCTACTTCTTAAAACTCCCTGTCTGAGGCGGTGTCATCTGGCCGTCCAGCATGTTGCATTTTGTGGATCATGGTTTGTTAAGTTTTGTTGCGTGTGAAATCTGCAGTGTCAATGGCAGAGTACCAAACTGATGGTAACAATAACAAGTGACTGTAACCAACTTTCATGGCTGTACACTAAAAGTCGTTGTCTGAGCAAGCTGTTCAGCTAATGTTAGGATTTTACTGGATCTACTTTCTTCAGGTGAAAAATATATATATATATTTCTTGTTCATAGAAAAAGATTTACAGTGTCCAGAATGCAATTTTGAAAGCATCATCCTGGGAATAAAATAACTAATAATTCTACCATCAAACAACACATACAGTGAAATCTCATCTAAATATATTTTCTCATTAGTATGCATACCTGTGTTGTTATCCTCATATATCAAACTTGGGAAACTTTATTCATACTTAATTTGTAAGCTGTGTGACAAATTGACCTTTTAAGCTAACTTGAAGAAAAAAGTCATATCCATATAAAGGTGTGACTGAAGTTGGCTGTTGAGCATATCATAACTGCAGTGAAGAATCTACCATATTTCACTATGTATATTAATTGTAATAAAAATTAAAATATATTAATTTGTATAGCAGTTGGAGGAAAAAATCCTCTTAGAATCGGAATCTGTTTAAAATATATGTAGTCATAGATGCCAAAGGTTGCTTCCTAGAGATTCATTCTGAAATGTAAGACACTATTTGTGACCTAGTATTTTTTTTTCAGTACTGAATAACTCAGAAAATAAGCTTTTCTGTTCCAGTTTCAAAACTTTTGCATATTGCATTCATAGCCACTTTCAATTCAGGAGTTGTTGTAAAGCTGAAGTTTTTAATTATTAGAGAATTGCTGAAGCATGGCTTTTTCTTCCCTTTTCACACACAAAACATAAGTCTCACGAATTAGATCCCTGGCAGTCTGGAGGTGGTGACCATCTGGTAACAGATAAGAGTTTCCTTAATGCTATTAGCTAATAGAGTTTAAAAAAAAAAAAAAAAAAAGTCATCACAAAAAAGAAGAAAAAAAATTTCTTGTAGCAAGTTACTGACTTATTACATAAGATAATTTAATGCTGAAGGGTAACTAATAGTAATCTTTCTTCAGGGTATTCTGTAAGAAAATCTGCATTGAAGACATAATTTTTTGAATTATTGCTACCTGAAAGTTGAATTTATTTTAAGTCATTTTACAGGGTTTTGTTGTTCATGTTCTCTTTAGACCATATTACCTTTGTTTGTGGTCTTGCTTGCATACCTCTTTGCTTTCAGAATTGACAAATAGTGAAGAATGCACTGTAGGCACAATTAGCTTATGGAAATGTGAATTGTACAAGGAGAGAATGTTTTCTTTAAGTTTTCTGTGAGATTTGACAAACGCTTCTTATTTGAGGCAATTTATTGCATAAGTCTTTTTGTTTAACAGTCTGAGAAATGCTCCTGCTTTCACGAGCGGAATGATTTTATTTTGAAGGACAGAAATCTAAGTGCCTGCGGGCCTTAAGAATTATTACAAAACAGCATTAGTCTTTCAGGAAATGTCTCTGATAGGTATCTGTTGCAATACATCTGTGAGATAGGTTTATTTTATACATACCTTTGCTTTTTATTGGTTACTTAATATATCCAGTATATATTGGATGTATTTCAGCATTGTGTTTAAATAACTGTAAATAGCTGTAGCTTTGAGCATATTTTCCTGTGGAATGTGAAAAGTAACTGAAGCTTTTGATTGCGATTAAGTTTGATATCAAACTTGATAATAGGTGATTTTGTTCTGAGCGTAGTTAGTTTTAAATAGTTAACTATTTGATTATTGGAAATAATTAGGGAAATAACTGGCAAAATGAAATGAGGGAATCATCATAAGGGCCACTCCAGTAGAAATCAACTTCTATTATATGTCGTGTTTTTATTTGTTTTTCTGTCCATTCCTTGTGAACAAAAAAAAAAAAACAAACCATTCAGATGAAGAGGCAAGAGATCTAAATTATCTTGATACTGGAGAAAAGTAGTGTGAAGTGTTGTGCAGAAAATACATATCTGAGGAACCTTGAATTGTTGCCTGAGCATCTGGGTATAAACAAGTCTCTGTTATATAGATTAAGATTCTACATCTGTGAATGGTAATTGACTCGTCTTCATTTGTGCTGTGGTAGAAACTATCTGTAAAACTGCTACTAAGCTTTTGTTAGGTAGGAAGCATAGAGTGGTTTTATTTCAGAATTAACGTAGTGACATTATAGCTTACTCACCAGAAGCAATTTGTATTTAGGATTGTATTTTCAATGTATTGCTTTTTTGTTTTACTGAGTATTGTTTAACTGTATTTGAACTTTTTTCTGGGGATGCCCATACTTAGTTTGCTACTTTGGTAAATTCCTCAGTCTTCTCCACGAAGAGTGAGCATATTAAGTGCAGGAATGGAAGCAACACTTACTGATTGTGTGAGGAAAGAAGCATGCTTTTGTACTACCTGAGTCTGTATTAGTCCCTGACAGCTCCTGATATTCACTAATTTGTTTTGGGCTTCAGACAGACAGAGTATGGGTGCTTGTTTTCCATCCTGGGTATGGCTCCCTAGGGTGACATATATGAATTTTACTGAGATAGATAGGAAAGCTCTTTGTTGTATAGCAGAAGAGTGAGCAAGAAACAAGATATGACTGTTGCAGAAAGTAAATACTTGAATTGCTTATTGGACATTTGGAAGATAGTTATTTGACTTCCTGCTACTTTGTTTTCCACTAGAGGAGGGTAATCTGTGGTGTTTAACTAGGGTAAGATACAGAATTCCTTTTCAACTTTAAAAACTATTATTGTGATAACATCTACAGATCCTAATTTCTGAAATGCTTGATTGGCTTGCCACTGAAACTTAGTTTTAGGTGGTGGCAGTTCTCACTTAAGCTGGTAATACTGTGTTAGCTTTTGTCTTGCTTAGACCTGGATTAAAATTGAACTTAATCACCAGCTATCCTTTTGGTAGACATGCTTTACAATAGAGCCTATTAAGGATATGAGTGAAGTTCAAGTACCTCTGCAGATAGTAATGGGTATGTAATGGGATAGTATCCTTACTGTGCAGTTTCGCCAGCTATATTTGCAAGATGTTATGAATGGTATTTTCTCTCTATTTGAAAAGTGTGATTTAGATTTGTTTATGGAGTTGCAGATTTTTTTCAGGACTTCTCTGAGAATAATAGGCAATTTTTATCTGCTGAACTGTGTACATTTTCCACCTTGTTTTGGTGTGCAGTAAATGGGAAATGTTTTGATGGATGCAGAACCCACTGGATTCCATGCATATTGTGGATATATCTTAAAAATATATATATGAAAAATTGTGATGACCCTGTGTTGACTACCTGCATGAAAGGATGAAATCTTAAACCAGATGTTAAGGCCAGGTGTGCAAACCTGTTGTCCTCTTGAAGAAAACTTGTTATTCTTGCAGAAGTGGAACAGTTAATAAAATTCAGCAATGGCTAATACTGAACTTCTTGGAGACCATTTAACTTAATTGATTGATTCTGACATTGTGTGTAAAATGTCTGATTTAATTACTAAGTACCATAAACTAGTTATGGAACAGACACAATGCACAGTATTCAAGCTTGCTCAATGAATTAATTACCATAAGTAATTATTGAATGTAATTTGGGTCATAAGTCAATTCAGTACTGTATGCCTGCAGGACAACCAAGATTTTGTCCTCTAACCTCAGCAGCTAAATTTAAGAAAACATTAGGCCATTTTTGGTTTTTGAAAGTAAAATCTGCAAAACAGTGACTTCATTCAGGCAGTTTTCAATAGCTCATATGTGCTTGAAAGAATACTTGTCTGCTAATGTAACAGGAAGCCTCTGGCTTTGAAAAAGCACTGGGAATATCCACCTCCTTGTTAGTTTCATTAAAATATGTTACAGAATTACATACAAAACTTGATGAGAGTGGATCAGATCAGTACAAGAAAGGTGTTTAATTGATACAAAAATATA